>JARFJB010000216.1:0-75000 GCA_036346205.1 Vesta saturnalis
ACTAATTTATCAGTTTCCAATCAACCGGGCGCAAATAAACCCCAAATATAAAGCGAAAATTAGCACTAGATGTCTACCCTGTTGTTTACTTATGTAAGCACAAAATATTATTCAATAAAGTTACTATGAGCATTACAGACAAAATAATAAGCATGAAGCGTTTAGAAAATTTTGAAAGGCCAAGTTTATTACCAAGTTGGCAAGTGCGGTACAGAAATTTAATAAAGCGCAACACAAAATAACCCATTTATTGGTAAGCATAGGGCTACCAACAAAAGATTCAAATTAGTAAATTCTACTTCAATCAGTTTTATACTAAACCAAATATAAAAATTGTAATCAGAAAAAAAAATAACAAATGTTATACAACCCCAATGATAATAAAGAAATGTTCAATTTGATTTATACAGTAATTGAAACCCCAGCAGTTAACATAATTTTTGACATACATTGTATATTTAAACTCAATGAGTAGCATTCAGTCGACAAACAGCTGTGGCATATGTACAGTAAACACAGGTAGTTCTAACGGTTGAACAATTACGGTTATTTACCAGAATAAAGCTAATATATAAGAAAAGTTGATAGATAAGATATAAATTCTATTGCAAATTTAAATATAAGTATAAGTATAAGCGAAACTTTGGAATAACCCAAATTATCTTTTACAGGTACAAATGTATAGTATTACTCTCGATTACTAAGAAAATGTTTTAACAATAAGCATAAGCATTAATTTCAGGATTAAGATAATTGCGGAAACACACTAATACAAGTAGCAAGCACAGTAATGTAATGGTTATGACTTTCAGTAAAGTACAGATAACGAGAGCCTCGTTATATGAAAAGCAATCAAAAGTCACTCACCATAGGTAAATTTTGTATGCATGTAACAATAATACTTATCAGAAACTAGTCGTAGGTGTAACGTATATTTCTTCAATTAATTCGGAAGATAATATGAGAAGGAGTAATCGTAGACTGTTTCCATTCAGGCTCGAAGACCCATAACTAATCTTTCACACCTCGGACGAATGACATCCAAATGTGCTGTCAGAAACGGTTTAATTATTCCTTATGGAAGCACGAAATATGTTAATCTTGAGTGAATGTGTAAAGGACCAAAAGAACCTATATAAGATAACTGTGTTAGAATTTTAAATCGAGATACCCAAATTTTATAAAATATGATCTTTACGCTGTATTAAAATTTCAAAACATGTACGCATGCATTTCAAAGCTATGTCTAGTAAATAAGAAAAGAAAGTGTAGCTTACCTCTTGAATGAAGCGAAGGTGTAGTAGAAACAAAAAAATTAAAGCCGAACTAAAATTCGAAATCCCACAGGATTTATTTATATGGAAAAGATTAAAACCAGCAACAGACTGTTAAAATTTTCATGAAAAATTCAATCAAATTTTTGAACACCTTTTCCAAATTTTACATGTGCTTCTAACTACGCATTCAATTTCTTTTTCCCAAAATGGCACATATATTTTCCTTCTTATCTGAAGGTACCAGAAAACCAAAGAACAATAGCCTGATTATTTTCACCAATCCAACGATTTTAAAGTAATCACATGTTTGAAACAGTTTAAATTTAACACGATTTTTAGTGCAATGTTGCCATTTTCCAACAACATACAAAGTGAGTCGTAACTTAAAGACCATAAATTCATAAGTCACAATTTACACGTATCAATTTAATTTGGATCGTTTCAACTCGTAAAGATATCATTTATTAACTTAAATTTAACTTACTTGCTATCAGGTTTCTGTTTGCGTAAATGAACTCTATTTCTTAAACCAATTCCTTTCTTATCTGGTTGCGCCTAGCTCGATATTGAAAGAAATGATTATTAGTTTCATTACCAAAATTACTTTCACATTGATTGTCACAAATGTATATGAAAATTTGTAAATTTCCTTGAAATTACTTCTTACAATATTGAAGCTTTTAATATTCATAATGGTTAATCATAAAAAATAAATCAAACGTGTATAGCTTGTTTAATCTAATACTCACAAATTTTACAAAATATGCTTTACGTTTACAATTTAAACATGTAATGCAATTTCAATCCTATGACAACTCCTAGTACATAATAAGATATGTCGTATTATCTTAATGACTTATAAACATCAATAAATTTACCTTGAATGAAATTTGGTCGTTACTCAGATGCGAGATAATTTAAACCACAATTTAAAATTTTCATGAAATCAATCATTTTTAAACCTTTTCCTTTATTACAGTTCACGCAATTCAATTACTTGTTTCTGCCAAAGATGGCACATTATTGTCCGTGTACTATGCAGTTGATTCGAAAACTATATACATACGCCTGGTTATCCCTTTCAGTCAACGATAACTAATCACAGTTTGAAACGTTTAAATTACTACTAAATTATGCAAGTTATTTTCAACAACTACATTATGACGAACTACCATAAATCTCATGGTCAATTTATGTCATTCGTACTTTGCCGTCGTTTAAATCTAAATGTTCTAATAATTATGGACATTAACTTATTAAGTAAATTCAAGTTTCTGTATGTCATTAAATAACTTATTTACAGGTGACCTTTCACTGATGGCCAAAAGAAAACAGCTGATTCTCTGGCAAAAGAACAAAATTATTGTTAATACAGGTGTACAATTTTACATGGTTTCACAAGATGTTAATATTAATTTTTCAATTTCGTGGATTATTTTTAAATCACGCTGAGCTTCCAAACTAAATGGTTATCATAGAAAACAATTCAGAGAAATTTGTAGATAATAAATTGCCTTAAAGACATATTTGTAAATATACATTAAGACAAACCATATTCAACTTTGTAATGATCATAATGATATTGAAATCGTATTTTTTCAAATCTTCAAAGACAAATTTCAGAGAAATTTGTTCCAATAGAGATGAATTTAGAACCACAATTTAAGGAAATATAAATACAAAACTTTCCTTTTTCATAAGTTCACTACGATATTGAGAAAAGATTATGGTTGACTATCAATTACTGAATTGTTACAGGAATACACCGTCAGGTAAAAACTTTTAGAGCATAAATACCTCAAAAATTATGGTAAAGATGAATTAGTTGTCACACTCATTTTCGATCAATCTAGTTCATTTACGCAAATACTTCTCCTTTACTGATATCTAATGTTCATACTAGCAACGACTTACATTGTAAGTTAGTTTCAAAATTTGTTTGCTATTACAGTTTGGTGAAACTGATGGCAAAACAACTGAGTTCTTTCTGTTGCAAAGTGATAAAATTGTAATATTAGTCTTTGTAGTCGTTCTATGTTACTTGTTATTATTATTGTTCTTGTTCGTGTCTTTTTCTTCTATCATGTTTTCAAATGAAGATTCAGAATCATTAAATTATTAGAGTGAATTGCCCAAGCGAATGCGAGTGAGGCTGCTAGACAACTTATGCAGCTGCTTTATCCCAAGAGGTGGTACAGTAGCGTGGCTCAATCCAAGAAATCTCAGATCATCATCCTCTTTCATGGATGAATTCTTCTTGGCGAAAGCAGAACTGCATACGTCTAGAGCCTCACTCGCATTAAAAAACTTGGTGCACACATAATATGAATTCGGAATATTCTCTCAGGAAAAACTTTAGAGAAAAAATTACTCAAAACAAGAAGATCAAATACATTTGTCCATTTCATCACTACATTACGGAAATATCTACTGATATTTTTCATCACCGTAGCAACATTGACATTAGTAATATGTCAAATTTGTTCATTCGTTTTGCTGAAATTCAGAGTTTTCTGTGTAAATGATACGATAATTTAGTTTGAGACATCGTTCATTTCTTGTTATTATTATATGTCTTTTCTGTTGGTTTTGTTCCTGAACAAGTTTTCAAATGAAGATATCCAATCATTTTATCTATGTTGCTTATGAAGAAATCCATGCTGCTATTGACTGTTCCTCTTTCCAAATTTAGTCTGGCTCAAACAAATCTTTTCTGGAATTCATTCTTAAAAGATGATAGTTTGTCTCAATGCAATGATTCTTAAGGCAATTTCACTTCAATAATTTTTCTTTAATTTGGAAGATACGCAGTATTTATTAAAACAGCTCACGAAGAAAAAAAAATATAACATTGGAAACCATCAACAAAGACAACTGTATAATTTAGTTCCTTGAAAATCAAACTGTTCATTGATGGGTCTTTAAATTAAACAAACAATCATTTCTCATTCTGTAAACTAACTTAACTATAAAGTATCGCATAACTTAGCGCGAAATTTCAGAATTCTCAGGCACCCGTTACACAGTACCATGGTTTTTTGCACCCTGCATGGATTGGCACCCGCCCGCAGTACGGGCATCGAGGGCCTACGTTTTACGTCACTGCAGGAGACGGTAAAAATAACCAGGGCTCATCATATTCCAGGTTGCGGTGTATATTCTGCACCCTTTTAGTTATTGAAACAATATTATCGTGTTTCAATTTTGAAAAATTCAAGAAACGGTTTTTCAAAGGTGAATAAATAATATTTGATTCTTTATGTCATACTCAAATTACAAAAGGTCAATCAAGTCAAACAAGTGAGTTATAATTTATTATAAGTTTTTTATAAGATTAAGTTCAAAGATATATATATATATATATATATATATATATATATATATATATATATATATATATATATATATATATATATTAAAAATCATTATTAATTTTATTAAATACATAAATAAAAGTTTACCTCAAGTAGGATTTGAACCTATAACCTGTACTTTGCTAGAGTACCGTGAGATAACTTTTAAGAAACGAAACAATTAACGATTAAATAATAAAAATAAACTTTATTGCTGTTAATGTGCTAAAACAAACACTTACAGAAGTCAAATCTATAGTCAAAATTAATAACAGCGGTTTCCTTAAATTTAAATTAGTATTTTCATACACACTAACGCTATAAAACGCATTCACAGTGAGAAATGTTTTTAATTTTATTTTTAATAAGTCAACGGGCAGCCTTTTAGTCACTATGGGTAATAAATTAAATTGCTTGAAAGAAATATTTAACAAAACTTTTGTGTGTTGTGCCTAATATGTAATACTTATATTAAGTTTATATCATTACATTTACGAGTTTTTTAACTATGCACATCAGATCGTAAGCAATATTCGTCGCTAGTTTGGCCTTTGCATACAAAATGCAGTTTAATATAAATATAAAAGGCAGAGTCAGCAGTTTAAGTTGCGTAAATAACGATCTGCAACCAGCTCGATAAGTTAGATTTCCTATAATTCGACGTTGCAGAGCAAACAATAGAGTCGAACTGGCAAAATTACCCCATATTATATTAAAGTAATACAAATGAGTTTGAATTACCAATACAATAACAACAGTAATACGTTGGTAGAAACACTATCCGATAGACGCAGTAAAAGAAAAATATTAAGACTAATTGCATTAGAAATTTTGTCAGTAAACTCATAGAAAGTAAGATGAAAATGTAAACTTTCACCATTATCACTCATAATGGTCTTTTAAATTATACAATCTAAACGTTTCGATAACACTTACAATTATCTTCGTCAGTAGTAATATTTGTTAAAAATTGTTAAAGATGTAAACAATTTTGTCAAAGTTGAAAAATTAAAACCTTAATGTGATCAACATTTTTACAGTTTTATTAGAATATAAATTCAAACTGTTGGAATTGCATAAGTCCTCAGCTAATAGCAACGCTTTATTAGACCCTTCAGTGACTCTTTTGAAGTTGTTATCAGACATGAGAAATGTTTTGTTATCAGCATAATGTACACAACTAGCAGCATCTTTTAAATGACAAGAAAAATCATTAATAAACATTAAAAATAATAATGGACCACGACTTCTCTATGTAGCGTTAAAAATTCGGAGGTAACTCCATTTATTTTTGCAGCTAGCCTCATATTGTCCAGACAAGACATGCATTTCCTTCAATTTTTAAGTAGAACTTGATGCACAATACTATCGAAGGCACGAGTAAAACCAAAGAAAACCGCCATGGAGTGAAGGCCGTTTTCAAAGCACTTCAAAGAGTGAATAATAAAACTAATAGCGGCATCATAGCACTTAGTACATAACCATTTTTGTCTGCACGATATATATATATATATATATATATATATATAGAGTGAGTCAGTTTTGTAGACAAACTTTAACAGGAGATAGAACATATGTTTCTAAAAAATCAAAATAACTCGAAACGCACAGGAATTTCGAAACAGAAGAAGGTACATTATTTTTGTTAAACTGTATGTAGATAATGAAAATAACAGTTTTTAAAAAAATAGTCATGGGCGTAGAAGTTCTGTTTATTAAAGGGTTGAGCACCTCCACTCCGCCACTGTGCAAGTTTGTGAACATTCTTATCCCTTGTTTTATGCCCTTAATTAATAGGCATTATCCAATATGAAAGAAATCTAAGCATTCGTTTATGAGTTATAATGAAAATTTGAGAAAAAAAATATGTTCAACACCCTGTATCTCGAAACGAAGCCTTCTACGACATATGTTTATAGGAACTTTTTCTTTTAGAAACATGTGTTCTATCTCCTGTTAAAGTTTGTCTACAAAACTGATTCACTGTATATATATATATATATATATATATATATATATATATATATATATATATATATATATATATAATACTCTAAGTGGAATAAATTCTGTAACTCAAAGATGCGAAGCCGGAGAAAAATTGTGATAGGCATTCTTTATAATTGTTTGCAGCCCTCAATCTGGAGGTTACAGTTTCTGGATATATCCACCCAGTGCAACCACTAATATTTTTCAAATGTAAGTAGGCAAGTGGTACACCGTGTGAAAGCTTGTATTGTGAGGAATACAACGCTGCACTTATTTTCTCGGGCATTTGAAAAATAAAGTGAAAAAACCTAAATGAGCAACTTTCTCTGGCTCAATGGTATTTAATTTAGAAAACGATTGAAATATCGGTATTTAAATATGTACCGTAGTGATAACATGCATTTATTATCGCAACAAGCCTTTGTAGGAAAAAATTTATTTTCTGTGTTTCTTACACTCATTAAATGCTTTTTAGTTTCGACAATGCTTGAATGGTCGGTAGATAAAAATGTGCCGTATTTATAAAGTGCATTATTATCTCAACAAGCCAGGCCTTATCTCTTAATCTTCTATGTGTTAGTCTCGATTTTAGTTACCTCCTTGATTTGTTAGCGTCCACATTAGTAAATTACAATATTGTCAGTTCCTTATATTTTTCTTTGCTTGTTTATTTAAGCAAATAATTCCTCTAGTGTAGTTTTCACATCTTTACATCGTAGTAAATTATTTAGCATGGCTTATTTAACTGAAGCCCTTCGCATTGAGATATTAATGATGATCGGATATGGTGATCGAAGTCGCATACAAGCTGAGGTAGCTGAATTATTTCAAGCAAATCATACCGATTTACTGCGGATTTCTCAAGGCACAATTATCAAAATAGAAAGGAATCTGAAAGAGAGAGTCAGTTGACGAAAATACAAAGCTGAATGTTTTGTTGGCTATTCAAGAAAAGCCCATCATTTCGGCAGGGCAATTAGCGCGCGATAATGGGGTCAGTCATAGAACTGTTTTAAAACTTTTAAAAACTGCAAAGATACACCCTTACAAGATGCAAATACTACAAGAATTGACTGATGAAGATCCAGACCGACGAATTGAGTTTTGTGTTGGACTTCCTTGACCATGGTCACACACAGTTAGAATGGATTGTCTTTTCGGATGAATGTACTTTCTCTTTGCATGGTGAAGTGAATCATCACAATTGTCGTTATTGGTCTGACGACAACTCCCATTGGATGCGGGAAAGTCACACGCAACATCCACAAAAATTAAACGTATGGGCTGGGATTATTGGAGATTGAGTGGTAGGGCCATTTCTTCTGAATGGTAATCTTGTTGGGCAGTTATATCTTTCTATGCTCACGGATGACCTGCTCGCAAATTTAAGGGGTCTATTTCCAAATAACCATCCAAATGATTTGGATGAGAGGATTTGGCTTCAGCAAGATGGCGCTCCACCGCACTGTGCATTGCCAGTATGGAGCTATTTAAATCACATTTTTCCAAACAGATGGATTGGTCGAAGAGGTGCACTTGAATGACCACCACGATCCCCAGATCTTAATCCCCTTGACTTTTTTATAGGGATATTTGAAGAGTAAGGTTTATGCTACATTACCGACCGACCTTCAGGACCTGAGGGACATAATTACTGCAGAAATCAGAAATATTCCACAAGAACATCTTTAAAGTTACGAGTATACCCCGTAAGAAAAGATTATTTTACAGAGAAGTCCTTAAATCGTAGTTTAGTTTAAGAACGTTCTCAAATGAAACTTCCTTTGCTAAAAGAGTGCGTTTATTAGTTTATTATTTTTGATTTTGATTTGTTTGTTGAACTAAATAATGTTTAAAATTTTGAAAAAATAAATACTGCGTTATATTCTCTTAATACAAGCTTTCACACGGTGTATCACCTCCCCTTACAGTTGAAAAAAAAAGTTAGGGGTGGATATATGGAGAAACTGTAACCCCCAGATTGAGGGCTGGAAACAATTATAAAGAATGCCTATCATGATTTTTCTCCCGGACTTCACCTCTTTGAGTTACAGAGGCCAAAGTTTCTGGCATACATATTAAATTATTATCAAGCCATATAATATTATTATATTGTACATATGTGAAAGATTTTAACAGAACATGGCATCAAAAAATCTTGAAAAATATAAATTAAACTTATCATCACAACTTAATTCCTCCAAATTAAAGAAGTCACAACTACAAAGTGAAGAGTCTATATGATCCTTTGATTGTGGCCCATCTAAAGTTTGTATTGACAATTTTACTGTTATTTTTAAAATCAAGAACTTCTTTAGAAACACTCTTACGGTTTTAGTTACTACACGTATTTTCTTTACGTTTCGAGAGCTTTACGTGCCGGTTGATAGGCAACACACTCTGCTTCTGGCAGATTTATTAGTAATAAAAATTAAAAAATAAATTAGTGAAAGTTAGACGAGATTACACCGCGTAAAATGGTACTCGAGCTCTACACCGAATTGAAAGGTTTCTTTGATAAATATTAATTCTACAATTGGTCTAAAAGGAAATTTTAGAAAAGGTCGCGTATCTAATCTCTTTCTTGTGTGACGCCATTTTGTCAAGTTAGCGTTTAAGGAAACTACGTGTTAGAAATTTTCCGGTAATTTTACAAAGTTAAAATTGTAAGTTACATCTCAGATTAAGATGGTTTTAATTTTCTTAACTCTATATCAATTAGAGGTTACTCTTTCGTTTTATACGGATATAAGTTTCCTTAAAATCTATATGATCTTTCGTCTCTTCAGGAGGTAAGTCTCCTTAATGTTACCACACCCTTCAAGTTATTACTTATATTTTTTCTTCTTCGTTCCTTGTGTGTGTTACGCTGTAATGGATTCTGCACCTGTACGTGAATATTTTCGAAATTGGGATTCATTGATATGTTGGCAGTACCTTTCCTCTGCACTGATCACTAAAGTGAGAAACAGTGTCTACCCCGAAAATAATTCTTGATTTGGTTTCTACATAAAACACCGACGATAAGTCACGTGAGACGTTTTGATATTACCGACACCACCAAGTTAACGGTGAGTTCTATTTTGTTTATTACGTGACGGAAGCAATAAATAGTCAACCACGACAACCATAATCCCAGCGAGTATTACTCACTTCTAGATACTACTTCGACGAATCGTTAACCCTTAAACGGATACACCGGTCTCTAAGGCCTGCTTTGTTAGATTGGGTTAAAGTGTGGCAACCCTGTTTGATCTGCGGCTCTCCCCTAACGACTATGTTTCATCCAACTACTTAGCTAGGCAACGCGTATAATAGCGCTTAGTACTTATCTTGTGGTTTTAAGGTGTGAGTCGATTTATTAAAGTGGCCCGGTCCTACAAACCGTGTGTTTCACTTTGCGCCAGCAATAATACAGGTACGAAAGACCGTATGTTTCGCATTATGTATAAATTATGCAATAAATGTAGATAGTTTTTTGTTTTAGTTTGAGACAGAATATAAAATATATTTTAGTATTTGTGTGGATGAATCAAAAAGGGGTTTTTCCTTATTTTTAGAGCTTTATCATGGACATTCCTTCCTCCAGCCGTGGAAATGATTCAAAACGTCCACAAAAGCAAACTGTCTACTCTGGAAGCAAAAATTTATTATGGATTAATATTTGGAGAGCGACGAAGAAAGTGAAAGTAGTGAAACAGAAGATGATCTTTTAGAGCTAAGCACATCTAGTTACTGGTGTAGACAACGACAATCAACATGTCAGATGAAGTGAAGACATATAAATAGCTAAAAAATGCACCGTCTACCGTTAGAAAACACCAAAACATAACATTATTCGAAAAGCAACCCGATTGACAACCGTGGCAAATTCGACATTTGGAAATGTTTTTTTGACAAGAAAATAATTGATTAAATTGTCCTTTACACAAATTCTAAACTAATTTCAACCAGAAACAAACTAGAACCTGAATGCAGTAAGTCCAATTATAGAAAACCGATTCTGTAGAAATACATGCGTTAATTGGTTTGCTTATATTCACTTCAATTTTTAAATCTGGTCATGAAAATATGATGTCACTGTTCGCAAAGGATTTAACCGGAAGTCCTTTATAGTTGTCCGTTAAACGATTTGAAATATTAGGAACTGCCCTTAGGCTTGATGACTCCACAACTCGCGAGGAGAGTGAAAAAAAAAACGGATCGAGCCGCTCCTATCTCTGAAATATTCTTCAGCCTTAGTGATAATATAACAGTGGACGAAACGCTTGTCCCTTTTAGAGGAAAATATGGATTCCGCATGTTTACGCCGAAAAAACCGGCGAAATATGGCATTAAAATGCAATGCTTGGCTGACTCCTGCAGTATTTATCTTTTTAATGCTTATATTTTCACAGCAAAAGACAGCGACCGAGTTCAAAGCAAATAAATCCAGACTCATAGGATCAGTACTTTATGGATTCGCTGTTACCCTTTTGTCCATTGTTCCGAACATAAATAAATCAGTTGTTCTCATATCATCTATGCATGATAGGATCCAAACAGATCCTGATAAAAACAAACCGGAAATTGTCTGTTAGTATAATAAAACAAAAAGTGTTGCAGACTTCTAGGTATGAAAAATGCATTATATTCATCTAACAGAAGAACCAGGTGATGGCCGTTTTACACTCTAATAGATGTAAGTTGTGTTACATATTATATTTGTGTTATCATCAAAATCCAACAAAAAAGAGAAACAATTTTATTGAAAATTTGGCCATACTATTGAGAGAACCGCATCTAAGGAAATGCATAGCAATTCCAAATCTTCCTAAAGATATAAAGTCACTAATACGTGAAGCCATTCACGAAGAACTAGAAAATCCAGTGAATGGCAAACTTACGAAGCTCAAAACCTGTTCGAAATGCCCACCAGGAGAGAAAAACGTCCTATAAATGCATTAAATGTGGCGCAATTTGTTTGGAATTCAGTAGAAAGGTCTGCACCAATTATGCCACAATAGAAGTGTAGCTATATTTTTAAACGTTCTGTCTACTAATTCTAAGGTTTGTCGATGTTTTAATTCTAATTTGTTTAATATATATAATTTTAAACAAACTAACAAAAGTATGTTTTTAGTATAAAACTATAAAGAAAATTTTATAAAAATATTCTAACGACCGGATCTTTCCTGTTATGTACTATCGACGGATGTTTCGGTTTAAGGGTTAACAGAAGTTGAAGCTTTTCCTTCAGTTGCTTAAGGGTGCTCCATATAACTATAAAAAATATTTGTTTGCTTCTGAATTGCTTAGTGACTCATGTAGCAATGTTATGCACCTAAAACTTTAATTGGTTACCTTTGAATTAATAAAAATTATTCAGTATATACTACTTACGAAAGGTGCTAGTATTAAAATTCCCTAACCAGCTTCGGTTGTACCCTACATAAATAGTGTGTGTTTAATCATTGTTAAAAATACTAACTGTATCGTAAACATTTACATATTATACCTATGAAGTTGCTGTCGTTACATTTGAATTATGCTTCCGTAAATACATATCTTTATGCAGGGTGGTCCGTGTTAGATTTTTAATGTATGCTAGTTTAGTTGTATTTCTTGATATTCCTTGTGCTTACTGCTTTATGTGTATAAACTTAGGCTTTAATGTGATTTATAAAAATTGATAATAACGGAGAATTTACTACAAAGTAGTGTGTTTGTAAGTCATGAGGCCTGCAGACGCTGAATTTTAGATGTTGTTTAATGACATATTATTATTGGTTATTACTGGATTTTGGGATTTCTGTTTTATGCATTTAATCATTAACTGTGTCAATAGTATATGAGTTACATACCTTTTTGTGCTGCTTTATAATTCTGCGATGCGCGGCTTGTTCTATTCTATCAATTAATTAGCGTCAATGTGTGGACATCTTGCTAGGATAAGATTTTTGCAGTTATATTTAACTTTTTTTTTTTAGTTGAAACCGTAATAAACCGCTAGCTGGTCATTCTGATTTACTAGCGTTTGAAGGAGAGTTCTTCCTAGAACCACGATTTTCAAAATTATTTTTTGTTTGTGTTTTTATTGTAGCCACCCGGTTCACCATCGTCTCCTACTGGATGTGTGATAGAGCTGTTTTAGTTGATTAATTTTTTTTCTAGAATTTTTTTTTATGTCTAAAATACTAAAAAGGTTTATTATTATTACGGAATGAGGAGTACTTACTATAAAATTTATTACAACTTTAATTGATTTACTATTTATGTGGGATTTGTGATTATTGTAATCTAGTTATCATTATTGGTCGGCAGTGTGTATTTTCATTTACATCTGCAAGTAAACTTACAAGTAAATTGACAAGATTGCCCTAGGGGAATATCTATTCTTCTTTTATTTGGGCTGGGTTCTGTAAGAAATAAAGAATGGTGTTGGACGACCAGTATTTGTTTGCTTTATGTGTATTATTGTCAGGGATCGTTAATTAATCTGTCCTCTTCCAGGTCAACTTTATTGCGCCTTGGTCCTTTTCTTGGTTTGAGGGCTATACAAGGGCAATCCAATGCTATTTCTACCCCAACCACACGCCCACGCGTCCAAGTGCATTCCAAGACGGTTGAGCTACTTATAGTTTGACCTAAATAATCTGAAAAACCAATTCCCAGTGTTTTAGTTTTAGTAAATTCAGTTCAAAATTAATAAAAATATTGTCCGAGCAATTAAATTTAACATTGGAATCGCCTGTTATTATAACGCGATTGAAGTTTGAAATAGCAATTAAATCCAGTTCCATATAATTTACAAGATTACCACAATCATCATTAGATGAACAATAAATGTACAGTACAATGACATTTGAAGATGAAATTATCGCACAAGTTATTTCACAATGAGTTTCTAAAGAAAGTTGATTAATATTATTAAATGGTTTATATGATATTCCGTTTCGCACTAAGACAAGCTCTCCCCCGTGTATCGTAATAGATCGACAGTAATAACAAGCTAAAGCATAATTACTCAGATTACAGGTAACCTATAGTTCACTTAAGTTAAGCCAGTGTTCGCTAATACATACCACATCAAAATCGAAATTGTGTAGAATAACTTCTAATTCATTGTGCTTACGTCGCAGACATTGTATGTAAGTGAAATACAGCAAATTCCCGTTCTCCCACGTATTTAGCATTGGTTTCGATCGAAATGTAAAAAACCGGTTGACAACTATTCCGGTGGGCAACAGATTGGGATCTTTAGCTCTATCTAACTCTGTAGAAGTGACTGAAATTTTGAAAGATCAATATTCATCTGGGTACTTGGACATTAATTTTGTGCATTTAACATTGTTTTTGTGATTCGATTTAAGATAATCTAAAACCATCGTTTCGGTACAGTTTGCTACAAAATCACGCACGTGTAAATCTGAGTACCTTACTGCAGATAGTAATGTACTATCACTACGAGAACCTTGTATTCCTACGGGTTTTTTCTGTTGGTTTTTTTTATTGGTAACATTTACCCATTTATTTTCCAAGTTATTAATTACAGCGTTAGGTGTAGTGGTTACCTTGCTTTAGAAACGTTATCGGCACTAACACTGATAGGATTACTGTATCTAGCGCGCATCTTTGAATCTGGTGGTGATTAGATCTACCGTTGAAATCCCAACTATTGGAAATCCCACTACTAGCTTGCGCAGCCGTGGACTTGTTTGCATTATTTATCGCATCAGACGAGATAATCAGATTATCTTCAGGTTTGTTATTTCCGTTCGCTTTATTTACATTATTCGCAATTTTAGATCTCAGTAATGATTATCATCCATAATAATTAGAATTTATTTTGGAATTTATTTTCTTTAAGACGTTCAATTTCTGTTAACGTGAAACAACCAAAAATCCAACATTAAAAATAAATTATTAGTTAGCTGATACCGCATTCAAACAGCATAAAATTTCTAATTTTGGTAGTCTGAGAGCAGCCGAATTTCTAGTGGTTGAAATACAAATTGAACCATCTAAATGTATGCAGTATGAGTCACATTAATGTTTATGAGTAAACAGCTATTTTCAGCGATTATTTCCCTTGCTTTTTAATTTTTGACCAATCGCGTGCTTGAAAACTGTTTTGATATGACCAATCAAAACAAAAAAAGAGGCAAAATTGTCAAAAAATTACTTTTTTAACAAAAGGTCCGGCATTATTATTCCATATTGTTAAAATTGTTTGTATACATACCATTTATCAACACTTAATAGGATGGTAATTTTCCAACTCATTTTTTTTAGTCGACTATAAGATATTCAAAAAGCAATCACACAAGTGAGAAAAGTCCTTTTTCCTCGTGTTGCACAATATATTTTTCTACGAGTTCTAAGAGGTAAGTATTACATAAATTAATAATAAGGTAAAACACTGTTATTCACACCTTAAGCAAACTTGAACAAATAAAGTCGCGTAAAAACTCAATAGATCATAATGTTTTAATTTGATTTTCGCCAAGTTATGGAATAGAAGGTTTTAACATCGGTTAACTTTTTCCAACCACTATTTCGAACATTTAGTCAGTGAAATTTAATAAATATTGGGAAACTACCAAAATTTCCAATAATTGGCACTTTAAGCTAGACATTCGCACCCACATCAGGTTAATTATTGCCATCCATCATAAGTAATTAGGAACAGTGATAATATAGCTAGGTATTTTGATAACAATTATTAATTATCACTTTGGGATTTTTCAAACATCACAAACAAATGGTACGATAATTTTTTTGAATTTCTGTAAACAAATTTTATGATGTTGCCGTATACATTAAAGGCATTTAAATCCTCTGTTCATATTATTAATATTTCTGGTGCACGTAAAGCAAAGACCCGATGCCAAAAATTGACCGCTGGTTAGACTGGAGGTTTCAGTATTGTAGTATAAGTCTTCCGATTCATTTTCTCATAGGCTTTGTTGTGTAATCAGGAGACAATATCAACCATTTTTAATTTTTGTTGGTTCCATCACATCTGTAGAAGTAATAACTACAACAAAGTATGTGTAAGAAGAAAATTTAGGAGGATTAATCAGAACTCAACAAAACTTACTTTTCCCATACGTACTCGTACATGGTTCATCACTTTGAGTCCGACTTGGATTTCATCTGTTTCATTCTCTTAAATATCAAGAACGTATTATTAATTTTTCAACTTTTTTTAACAGTTTCTTGCACTTACGTTTCATTGTTCTTTTTCCATTTTCTTTTCTGCGTAAATATTTCTCCACCCTGAAGGCGTTATTACGTATGATACCTTTGCAAGATTCCTTTTGCTTTTTCGCTTTGGTGTAAGGGGCCAAAGTAAGCAATTTTGCAAAACTTTGATTGATTTTCTACTCTTCGTCGATGTACTTTCTTCTATTATCTTTGTCCTGATTCCTCCAACTCATATTCTTTTTCTTCTCGAAAAATAGAATTATTTTTCAGGATTAGTAATCGTTTCAACATAATCCGTACCGGAGGTGCTAGTATCAAACTCATTCTCTTCAACGATGCATATGTTAGCCTCTGTAGCGCCAAAAATTATGGGTTTAAATTTGCATAAATCACGTCATTTTGGGAAGCATCCTCGACAGGGTATACAAGGTTCACTGAATTCAAAGTTGGCTTTGATTTATTATCAGTATTACTTGGATGATTACTAAATTCCTTCCAAAGCCCGTATAAAATTTGAAAATTTTCTTCCTTGCGGTTTATATCTGACTGCGTATTAAAAACGTGTTCAAATTCTTGAATGTTTTGTTCACCGACAATTCTCAGAAAATTTGTATACTTTAATATCGTAGTACCGTTATCGTCAGTATGATCAGGTTGATTTTTCACTACATTCAGACATATCTGCAATATTAATGCTTTTCTTTGATTTACCCAAACATTTTGATATATCGATCGCAGAACATTCAAATGGGTATAAGCCACACGCTCTGAAACCATTAATGATGTTCGTTTCTATGATATTCTCTACAACACTCCTCAAAATAGGTGCAAAGTTTTCTTTGGTAAGTTGTCCATAAGGGTTGTCTCTTCTCCATTCCAGCACACTTTGCTTTCACAAATTTTTGATGGGTTTAAAACCAGCTACAACGGCAGGTTGTATTATTCTCGTCGAGTTGGGGTAAAGGGCTATTAGTATTATTTCAAGCTTGCCACACAATTCACTAATTTGGAACGTTAAGTGGGTTTTCTGACCGTCTACACACAAGATTACTGGAAAGCAGAATATTACTTTGAACTAAATTTGGAAGGACAACATAGATGACGTATTCATAGAATAACTCTGATTTGATCCACCCGTTGTCGCTAATTCCTATACCCCACTCTGATGGAACAGATTCTACAACCTTCGGAGGCAATCTTTGTGTGCCGAGAATGTAAACATGACAGTCAAGTTGGCCTTTGCTTGCGCTCTGTCAATTTCATATACACTTCTACACCCCTTTCTGCCAGAACTTTGGTTTCCTTTGGTCCCAACATAAAACACGTTTCATCTCCAATATATAGTCTGGTAGGATCCTTTAATATTACATCATACCCTTTGCTTCCTAAATAGTTCTTAATATCAATGAACCATTTTTTTAAATCTTCAGCTAACACACATGCTTCAGATGTCCTGATACTAATATTCGGATTTCTACATAAGAAGGATTTGTGCCATGTTTCACAAGGACATTGTTTTTAAATTTGGTTTTTCTATTTGAAGCATTTAAGAAACTCTTTACCAATGCTTGTATGTCTTCCTTGGTTATCCAATATTCACTTTACTAATAGTTTTCCCTCTTCAGTAGTCAAAACTGTGGAAGGGTCATGGTTGATTCTATGAAACCTTTCCGACATTCTGAATTGAAGAGTGCTGCGTGATATACCAAATTGCTTTGCAGCTTTTTTCTTCGGTATGCCATTTTGCACAACTTGAATTTTTACACCGTCTTCAGTATACGGTTTGCCGTATGTTTTTCTAGATTGGGCATTGCCTGCACATGTAAGTTTCATTTACACATTCACATTACAGCTGAATTTGAACTATACTGCATTACTTGCCATTTTTTTAAAATTAATTATACGATTCTTATCATAATAATTCTAAGCTAGATACCTAAGTACCTAGGTAGGTCTACCTAGATACCTAGACAGGTATTAAAAGCAATCCTAGCTTACTAGGTACCAATAACAAAAATAAGAAATTTCAGTTATTGGCACTGTCTGCCAATAACTAAAAACATATTAATTTTACTAGCTAGTTATTGACACCTAAAAAATCAGTAGCGTAGAGGTCAAAACAACAAAGCAGAACAAAGCTATAATCCTGCCTAATAAGCTACAAACCATGAAATATGAAAAACTTACCTCAACTTTGTATATAACACAAAAAGGTCACTGTTTCTTAGCAATTTTGATTAAAATCTGCTGTTTACCACAGAACGAGATACGAAACTCCTAAGACGGTGGCGGGAGACAGATTTCTGAATGGTATGTCTGTAATTTGAAAAACAATGAGGCAGTGCCAATAATTGGGTGTTTTACCTTACTTTATTTTAAATAAACTGTGTAACATTATACATCATAATTAATTGTAAAACTGGAACCAAATATGACATTGGCAATAATAATTATTGATATTTTTTACAATAATTTCTAAAGAGAATCGATTAATATTTATATTTCTTAATATTCGCCCATCACCATTTGATTGTTATGTCCATGTCTGGTATCCAAGACATTTTCCAAGCGTGTTGTAGATGGATATTTTACGTTAGCTGCGTTTCGTGCGTAATCCACTAACCATGCAACACTGCAAACATGCGCACCTGTCCCAACGGTCCGTGCACCAGATTTGCAAGTGCAATAGCACCCACGAATGGTCTCCTGCTCATATTCGATCCAGAGTTGGTACTTAGTTGCATTTCGGAATCGAGAGATGACTCTGACTCTAATTAGGTTTCTATGTTGTTATGTTGATCAATGTCTATCTGTTTATCTAGTATCTTGTATATATTAAGGAGCTAATTTAAGTTGGTATGTTCCGACAGTGAGGTCACTCAAATATTCCATGGTTAAATGTGGAATTTCTTGAACATGATTATCTTCCAATGGAAACCACCGTGTTCGACGTCGTCGTAACTGCAAATGTTTTGCGTAATGAGTCGAAATTCGGTGGTTGAAACATTTAAAACTGTAACATCTGTCCACAATAGAAATATCGCCTTCTTGAAAAAAATTGAGGAGTCTTTGAACGTCATAATTAAGTTCGTCCAGCAATATTGCCGCGTCGTTATTTTGTTCATCACTAAAATATGGACCTAGCACAGTCAAAATAAATCTATCAGCGCAACGAATTTTTAGGGACTGACAAAACTTTATCAACTGCCATGTTCACTGCTTGTCTGGAACTATAACTAAAGATGACTTTTAAAAAATCATCTGATATGCCTCGCTTCACCTTACATAAGTAGGTAATCAAATACCACGTGGTAACCGTTTTCCTGGGGAATCGGTTCGCAAAACTCGAACATGTCAAGAAAATTTTCTTTGGTTATAGGACAGACAGATTTAAACTTTGAATCGGTAAAACTATCTTCGTCTTCGAAACGCCATTTATTGGTATTCATTAAATCCCTCAATACTTGCAACAGGATTTGCAATTGATTGCCTTTCATTTGAACGGGCCTATTAATAAAGGGCAACCCTGGGACTACTTGACGCAAAATTATTCCGTGCTCGTTTAAATGATGCTCACAGACTCGAACATTTTCTGAAGCGTAAATATTTTGTGCTGCAAAAATGTGTACCCTCCATTTATTAGAAAGCCTTCGTAAGTCAACGGGACGATTGTTGCAAATTGAGCACCCACTCCAACAGGTTCTCATCACATTCAGTTTCATGCAAGTTGGATCGTTCTCCAAAAGTTGAATTTCATTATCAAGAGATAAGTTGCAGTTAACACTAAGCCATTTGTATGGATTACAGGTTATCCAAGATTATCTCTCCTAAACGTTGCCACTTGGCTCTTCACGTCATGTTCGTCGCCATTTAAACGCACAATTTGCTGAATAGCAATGGGGGCTATTAAAAGCTGATGCTTCATTCATGTTTTTATTTAAAAAAAATCAAACTGCAGCAGCAATGAAACTTCTTATTTGCCGGACTCACTACGTTCGTCTGTTAAACCTATAGATTCGCCACAAAAAGTGCACTTTAGCTCCTTATAAATATATACTATTAGCATAACCATGCAACCTCTTTCATACGTTCATAACGAAAACTGGCAACATTGTAAAAATAAAAACAGTAATTTATGTCAGAATGACGTTTGGTACTTATTATTCACTTTTGTATTGATATTATAGTTGTAAATACAAAATATTATTAGAATAGTATGTGCCAAGACTGAGAAGACAGAAAATTATTTTTATTGGTAAAAAATATACACTTAATTTGCACGAAATGCTTTAAAACATGGGATACACATACCAACATCACATTTACTGCAACTAGTGCGCACAGTGCTATTACAATTAACCCCTCGACAACAACGCCTATTGCTGGGTTCCACAAGATGACCTCTTCCATCTAGGCGAATATCATCACTTACACTTCCATTTACTCTACTACCTTTGGAGGTAGTTGGTCGTCCAGCTGCTAATGGTAAATTTTTCTATATTTTACAAGATATGTGTTTACAATTTCCCGTCGAAACTCTAACTGGGAAAATTGTGATCCTGCATGTCTAGAAAGCAACCATGCATTATGAATTGCTACGTCTAACATCCATGTAAACAGTGACCAGTACCATTTTTTTCCGCGGAAGCCTATACGGTAGTATGCAATACTTTGGTCCATTCGATCTGTACTTCCCATGAATTTGTTATACCGCCCTATAAGTTTGGGCTGCGATACGCTGATCTTTTTCTTTTCCGTTTTGGAATACCTATTTACTTTTGTAACAGTATATACCCCATGGATCGTGGAAGCCACCGTTACGACATTATTGTCAACCCATTTCGCTTGGCAAGTCTTGGTTCTCCCACGAGAAAGTCTGTTTTTGTTTTTTGGGTTTGTTATTATTGCTGATTGAACTACAAAATTCTCGCTTTCGGATTCTTCAATGCGTTCATTACTTCGAAGCACTATTTCCGCTCGACTTCGTAGCTGGTGCCCTAATAAATTGTCCACCAAACCGCCCTCACCTTCGTCAACCGTCGTCGTCGTCAGAGTTTGCGTGCACCTCTGGAGGTTCAATGAATATTCCTTCAGCATGTAATTCGTGTGCTTCTAATAAATCCAACGCGTGCTGAAGTGATATGCCACTGTATATAGTAAAATAATATCAAAAAATGGGAATAATACATAAGTAATAATTTTGTAACCCGTAACGCTTAGCGTGTTCGTTTGATCACGCTGTAATTACGAACCTAATTAATTCATAAATTATTAAAATGAAGTTAAATCTAATATAAATTCTTTCTATTTGATCATTTTGCTTTATACTTTTGATATTTGTCTGGAAATAGATCTCACTTGCACCTGTTTCCATTATTCTTAGAATAACCAACAAACTAAATGGGACCTAACCTTAACGCAGGTAGTAAAATACTAACGTTCTTCTATGGATTTTGCTTAAAAATAACCTTGGTTTGTGAAAAAGAAAGTGGTGGTAGTAAAATAATACCTGTTTTGCGTGATCATATGAACACGCTGAGCGCTAGAGGTTAAACATGAATATTTCGAAAACTACTCGTAACACCCCCCAAAATTCTGTTGAGAATATTATCACGAAGGATAGAGGTCTATACCCCCTTTACAAGCAGCTCGCGTCCGCGGCAGTGGGCAGGGAAGTGGGGAGCGCGAGTATGTAAACACGTCGCTCGCGCTACCATCGATCATTCCATTGCCGGTACCACACGCTCCCTTTAGTGGCGGTATTTTTAACGTAAGTCAAAGGACTAGTAGCACGAGCGGCAGCGACTGTTATATGCTGCCCGATGTGCTGGCCTTCAGTTGCACTAAGGGAAACTTTGAGTGAAGCAATGATCAAGTGCTAAAGTTTTCAGAGCTGTGTGCAACTGAAAGATTATTATGGGATTCGTTACATAAACATCACAAAGTACACGATACGTGGAAAAAGATAAGCGAAAACCTACAAAATACCACAATTGGAGAGCTGTTTAAAACATTAATATAATTTTGCAAACTCAAAACACATAGTGCTGTCGCCGCAGCAATTTCTTCGTCCTCCATTAATTGCTGGAAAATAAACGCGGCGCGGAAGCTGTATGTAAACAGTCACTTGCTACAAACGCTGCCGTGGACTTATTCATGGTAGGACAGCGCGAGTAGCAGAGGCAGTGGCTGCAGGTAAGGCTCGTTTACTACATGTATCAAGCTCAACTTATTTCACCGCTGGGGGTAATCAATGTAATTAGCGCCTGGGCCTTTCTTTCAATACTTTAAACAGTTGAAAACAGTTTTTACTGTAAGTGTTATACAAACATAGATTTGTGTAAAACATAACATAACATACCAGTCACGCCATTCCTTTGCGGTGTAGGCAAAACAGTCCCTGACTCTAGTTTATTTTTCAATGTAAAACAGAAGTACAAAAATACACCATTGAAAACCCAAAAGAAGCTAACTATTTTAATTATGTGTAATAATGGTGAAAGTTTATATTTTTTAAATGGGTTAATCATTTAATTCTATAAACACATTATTAATTGATTATTTGATTATCGATTAATAAATAAAGTCAATTATTTTCAGTAATCGATTATCGATTGTTGACGGTTATGATCGTCCATCATTACTCGCAGGTTGTGTGTGTGTGTGTGTGTGTGTGTGTCTGTGTGTGTGTGTGTGTGTGTGTGTGTGTGTGTGTGTGTGTGTGTGTGTGTGTGTGTGTGTGTGTGTGTGTGTGTGTGTGTGTGTGTGTGTGTGTGTGTGTGTGTGTGTGTGTGTGTGTGTGTGTGTGTGTGTGTGTTGTGTGTTGTGTGTGTGTGTGTGTGTGTGTTGTGTGTGTGTGTGTGTGTGTGTGTGTCGTGTGTGTTGTTGTGTGTTGTGTTGGTGTGGTGTGTGCGTGTGTGCGTTGTGTGCGTGGTGCGTGCTTGCGTGCGTGTGTGCGTGTGTGTGTTTGTGTGGGTGTTTGTGTGTGCGTGCGTGCGTGCGTGCGTCCGTGCGTGCGTGTGTGCGTGCGTGGGTGTGTGTGTGTGGGTACGTGCATATGTGTGCGGATGTATGTTAGTATGAACGATAACTCTAGAACGGAAATACCTATGTACTTAAAATTTTGTATTTAATCATTATTTTCATTTGGCTTAGAGTTGATTAAAATTTGTGAGAAATCCAGCGGTGGAGAGGGGGGTTTATTTCCGTATTTCAAAGATATAGACCTTACAAATATCGATTTATTAAGTTACATTTTTTGATACGACGCGTAATTTAGCGGCAACAATTCCTGAAGTAGAATTTAAGTGTTCAAATTAACGATTAATTTTATAAGAAAAAGTGTAGACGTATTTTTTTAAGAAAATTTAATTTTACATAACTTTTCTTCATAAAGTTTTTTAATATAACGCAAGGTAAGTCAAATTCTGGCAGATTATATTCGTTTGGTTTTATAATGTTGCCTGTTTTCGTTATGAACGTATAAAAAAGAGGTTGCATAGTTACCCTAAAAAAATTATAAATCAAATTATTTCATTTCTTTTAATTATTTAAGTTAGCATCTAGATTTCTATTAACCTCTGTCAGACATGAAGTTTTAAACGTCTGTTTGACATAATTTACTGTTTCTATTTCTCCAATATTTTGGTAATTAACATTATACAAGTGGTTGTACAATTATCCTAAAAAAATGTTATTAAAATTATTTAATTTCTATTAATTTCCATTTTGCAGGTTGGAAGATCGTTTGGTGCACCAGATATTTGATTATACAGGGTTAGTTACACCTCCGTCGTAGTCCAATACCTTATTTATACAAAGAGATACCAAAAAATTTTCTAAGGATAAAAATTGAAGACTAGTCATGAGCACATTTTAAAAATATTTTCGAATATACAGGGTCATCCATATTGAATGGGTGAACCAAGCTTACTTTTTTCTAATGGAATACCCTGTATATTATTTTGAAATTGAACATGGCTTAACTTGACTATTACTTCAATATACGGTTTTACTATGTTATAGGTACGGGATATTTTAGGATGTAGGGCCAATTTTAAGTAAAAATCGTACCGTATTCGAGAACTTATAGTTATAGCCTCCAAACTTAACAAAAGAAAACTTATTTTTAATTTATATAAGTTTTCAAATGTGGTCTAGTTTTTACCCAGAATAGTGTTTTTTGGAAAAGCTTATTTTTTTAAACATTATGGTCCATAACTCGACCACCTCATTATTATATTTTTCTTAAATGGAACACCCTGTATATTATTTTGAAGTTGAACAGAGCTTAACCTGGCCGTTACTCCAATATACGGTTTTAATATGTTATACAGGGTATTTTTGGGTTAGCCAATTTTAAGTAAAAATCGTGCCGTATTCGAGAACTTGTAGCCTCTAACTTAACACCAGTACATTTTTCATCCATTGATGGAGGATTTATCCTTTATAACATTTAAGTTTACATGTAATGTATCTAATAAATTAGTTACTTTCATTATCAACTAGCGTTTGTTTCTTGAATAAAATAAAACGTTAGTAGTATAGCTACTTCTAACTCACTTTTCGACTACAGAACAGTTAGGAGAAGTGTTTTCGATATGCATCATCTAACGGTTTTAACCAAAAAGTCACTAGATTTCTAGGTTGGTAACATTACCTATTTCGAGGTCACCTCAGACCACGTGGTAGGAAAGGTTTGTACTCCTGCCTCTTCAAGGTCACCTCAGGCTACGCGGTAGGAAAGGTACTGCTAAGTCAAGGCCACAGGTGTGTAACTCTCTTCAAGGTTATGTGGTAAGCCTCTTCTAGGTCCCCGCTTCAAGGTCATTATAGTTCTGAAGGTCATTGCCCTCAAGCAAGTCTATGCATGTTTCAAGGCCACGCCCTATTCTGGAAACAAAGGGTTTAAAGTCTATGCTTTCAAGGTCAGAGAACAAAGACGATCTATTGTTTTGGCTGAGTCATTCTGAAATTCTAGGAAATCAATAACAAAGACGATGCATTGTTCAAAGTCTATGCTTACAATTTTCAAGGTAAAGAACAAAAGCGATTCATTCTTCTGGTCGAGTTATAAAAATAAATTGTTATCTCAATTCTAGAAATCAAGAACAAAGATGACCATTGTTCAAAGTCTATGCTTACAATTTTCAAGGTAAAAGAACAAAAGCGATTCATTCTTCTGGTCGAGTTATAAAATAAATTGTTATCTCAATTCTAGGAAATCAAGAACAAAGACGACTCTTCAAAGTCTATGCTTACAATTTTCAAGGTAAAAGAACATTCTTCTGGTCGAGTTATAAAAAATAAATTGTTATCTCAATTCTGAGAAATAAGTCTGTGCTTATAATTTTCAAGGTAAATGAATAAAGACGATTCATTGTTCTGGTTGATTTATAAAAATAGATTGTTATCTAAATACATCTCTTTCAAGAACAAAGGCAATCCATTGTCAGCGCTTTAAAGTTTATGCTTATAAGGTCACACCTCTGCAAAGACGATCCATTCATCTCAATTCTAGGAAATCAAGAGCCCTGAGGTGCATGTTTCAAAGCCACGCCCCCTAAACAGGTGGCCATTCCCCTAAACAGGTAGCCGTTTCCTAAAAACAGGTAGCCGTTTCCTAAAAACAGGTACCCGTTTCCTAAAACAGGGGTCCGTTTCCCAAAACAGGTAGCTGTTTCACAACCGTTTCCCCGAAAAAGGCGGTCTATTGTTCAGGTCGAGATTCCACATCTCAATTCAGGAAATCACAAAAGGGGCCCATTGTTCAAAGTCTATGCTTACAATTTTCAAGGTGTAAGTAAAGACGATCTATTGTTTTGGCTCTGTCATTCTAAAATTCGGAGAAATCAAGAATAAAGACGATGTATTGTTCAACGCTTCAAAGTCTATGCTTACAATTTTCAAGGTAAAAGAACAAAAGCGATTCATTGTTCTGGTCGAGTTATAAGAAATAAATTGTTATCTCAATTCTGAGAAATCAAGAACAAAGACGACGCTTCAAAGTTTACGTTTACAAGGTCACATGAGAGAACAAAGACGATCTATTGTTTTATGAGTTATAAAAAATAGATTGCTATCTAAATTCCGAGAAATCAAGAATAAAGGCGATCCATTGCCAACGTTTCAAAGTCTATGCTTACAAGGTCACACCTCTGATAACAAAGACGATTCATTGTTCAGTTAGAAATAAATTGTTATCTCAATTCTGAGAAAAATCAAGAACAAAGAGGGCTCATTGTCAACGGTTCAAAGTCTATGCTTACAAGGTTACATGAGAGAACAAAGATGATCTATTGTTATGGATGAGTCATAGCTTCTAAAATTCTGAAATCATGAACAAAGACGACGCTTCAAAGTCTATGCTTACAATTTTCAAGGTAAAAGAACAAAGGTGATTCATTCTTCTGATCGAGTTATAAAAATAAATTGTAATCTCAATTCTAGGAAATCAAGAACAAAGACGATTCAAAGTCTATGCTTACAATTTTCAAGGTAAAGAACAAAGACGATTCATTGCTGAGTCGTAGCTTATGAAAAGGTGAGCCGAACTTATCCGACCTTACCGATCTTATCTCTATATAAGTAGATAAAGAACAGTCCCACGTCAGTCGATACATTACAATCGTCACAACAACAAATTACCTAAAGTAAAAGCAACTATTATTAATCACCAGTGTGTGCATCATATTTTTACAATCCTAACTAAAAGTTTTATTGTAAACCGAAGAGCAATTTGTTAAACGTAAAGAGTACTCACCAATTTGTGCATCATATTTTTACAATCGTGACTAGAACCGTTGTGAAGAGCATTTTGTTACAAGTTCATTGTTACGTGTGTGCTTCATATTGCTAGCTATGAGTATGCCAAGTAGTAGTGAGATGGTTAATTTAACAAAGCGCATTGTTCCTTATTGAAAACAAAAAGGAATTTGCCAGGCACATCCGTATAGTTAACACCAATATCAAGCTATTGCAAGATATAATTAAACATAAAATTTATTATGAGACCAATGAAAGCTTGCTTAAGCTTGAGAACAATTTAGCATTGCTCAAGTGCTATCTGGTTAGATTGAGACGGTTAAAGAACGCTTCAGGAAAGTTGGTAGTGGAATTGTCAATAAAAAGGTATGCATAAATTACGTTGGTACCCCTAGACTCATGTTTTAATGGTAGGCTGCTTACAGGAATTATAATCAATATGTCAAACATTAAGGACCCTTTGATTTTTTACTAAACACATATAATAGTTTTGCACGTAAGGTGAAATTAATGTTAAGGCAATCTATGCTAAAGGTAAATGTGGTCTTAGGCTGCAATTTCATGCAACCCCAAAATCATAATATTGAGTTGAAGACTTTTGCCACAAAAATTGCGTTATTGATATTTCAACCAATATACGTGTCTGGTACAATGAAAACGTGTATGATAAGTTACGGATAAAATTAGAGGAGTTTTCCGAAAGGATTCCGGTTGGGCAGTACATGAAGTCTTACATTTAAAAGTGAATATTAATAGCTATGTCCCATTTAAAGGCGGTTATTCAACCTATGTTAAAGTTCCTCGCTTCATAGAAGTAAAGCATGCTGTTGTTAATGTTAAAAATAACGATGAGTATTGCTTCCTGTGGGCCGTTGTTTCAGTATTATGTCCTGCTTCACAAAACTCAAACCGAACTTCTAGTTATCCTCATTTTAGAGATGTTTTGAATTTGATTCAATTCACTTCCCATTCAGCTGGATGATGTAAAAAATTTGAGAAACTAAACAACCTCGCAATTAATTTGTACTGCATAAATGGTAAAAAGTTGTACCCTTTGTATTGAGTAATCAGCAAAGCGATAAAGAACCCATAAATCTTTTAATACTTTCGACCGCGGATGATACTGTATACCATTTCACATGGATTAAAAATATGTCAGCTTTATTTTCAAAACAGATATCGAATTATAAGGGCAAGAAATTCATTTGTTACCGATGCTTGAACATTTTCTTCAGATCGCCTTCTACAAAAACATACCACTCACTGTCAGCAACTTAATCAATGCTCTACTAGGCTGCCTACCGAAGCGGAAATGAATTTACAGTTCAAAATTTCGCATTCAAGAAAAGGTGCCATTTGTCATTTATGCCGATTTAGAAAGTATTTTAGAGAAGTGTGCAAATGGTATCGAAGGTAATACTCTTTTTCACTCCAAACACACACCTTTCAGTATTGCTTACTATTTGAAGTGTTCATATGATGATTCTTTATCTCGATTTAGGCTTTATAGAGGAAAGGATTGCATTCAATGGTTTGTTAACGAGCTTCAAAGTATTGCACATTGGGCTACCGAAATAATCAATCAAATAATTCCTATGGGTACTTTAAGTCTCAGTCAGGTTGAGCAATTTGAAAGCACCACGATTTGTCACATTTGTCGGAAACCATTTACTACTTCTGATATAAAAGTTAGAGACCATAACCATCTTACGGGAGCATTTCGGGGGGCAGCGCACCAGGCGTGTAACCTAAACTATACAGACTCCCACATTCTGCCAGTTGTGTTCCATAATTTATCAGGTTATGATTCTCATTTCATCATTAGAGAATTGGCTAGTGTTCCCGGTTTGATTTCACTGCTACCCATAAACAAAGAAAGATATATCTCTTTCACGAAGGTAATGGAAGGCACCAAAATTAAGTTTAGATTTATTGACTCTTTCAGATTTATGAGTAGTAGTATTGAAAAGTTGTCAGACTATTTGGAGGATAGTAAAAAATTATTTCCGCGCTAGTTGCAACAATGAGGAGGAATTTTCTCTAGTAGTTCGCAAAGGTGTGTTTCCTTATGAGTATATTGATACGTGGGATAAATTGAATGAGACCACGCTCCCTCCTAAAGAAGCATTTTCAGTCATCTTAATAATGAGGGAATCAGTGATGAGAGTTTTGCGCATGCGGTTAACGTTTGGAACAAATTTAGTATTAAATCGTTAGGGAGTACTCAGATTTGTATTTAAAACAGACGTTCTACTTTTAGCAGATATTTTCGAAAACTTTAGGCAAACTTGTTTAAGTACTTACGACCTTGATCCTCTACACTATTATACAGCTCCCGGTTTAGCATTCGATGCTATGCTTAAAATTACACAAGTAAAGTTAGAATTATTTACAGACATTGATATGTTAATGTTTATTGAAAGAGGGATTAGAGGTGGTGTAGCTCAATGTTCAAATCGGTATGCTAAAGCTAACAATAAGTACATGGGGAAAAATTTGATCCCACCTCCGAAAGTGTGTATTTAATGTACTACGACGTGAATAATTTATATGGAGCCGCCATGTCAGAATTTCTACCATTTGGCGATTTTTCTTTTGTTGATGAAGCTAATTTTGAAAGTTTAGATTTAATAAACCATCCTGATGATTCGGAAATTGGTTATATAGTCGAGTGTGATTTAGACTATCCTATAGAATTACATGAGAGTCACAGTGATCTACCGCTGGCACCCGAACATATGGTTCCACCACGCCTGATTCCAAAATGAAAAAATTACTGCTTACCTTGTATCCAAAACGTAATTATGTAATTCATTACAGAAATTTGAAAGTATATATAAAGTATGGATTGAAGTTGGTAAAAGTACACCGTTTATTAACAGTCTCCGTGGTTAAAAAATATATAGATTTAAATACAGCCATGCGTCAGCAATCTCAAAATGAATTCGATAAAAATTTCTATAAATTAATGATTAATAGTGTTTTCGGGAAGCTGATGGAAAATGTACGTAAGCATAAGGATATACGGCTAGTAACGAAATGGGAGGGTCGCTATGGTGCTCGTGCTTACATATCAAAACCAAATTTTCATAGTTGTACAATATTTGACAATGATATGCTCATCATTGAAATGAATAAGCTTGAAGTATATTTCAATAAACCTATATATGCGGGATTCAGTGTTTTAGACGTTTCAAAAACTTTTTTATATAATTTTCATTACGGTTACACGCTACCCAAGTTCCATAATAGTGCTAAGCTCTTGTACACGGATACGGATAGTCTCATATACGCCTTTTCAGTTCCCGATATCTATGAATGCATTAAAGAGGACAATGATAAATTCGATACATCTGATTATAGTCCCGACAACATCTTTGGACTCCCATTAGTAAATAAAAAGGTCCCCGGCTTAATGAAAGATGAAAATCATGGCAAAATTATGGTTGAATTTGTAGGACTTCGTGCAAAAATGTATGCTTACGCGGTTGATGAAAAGGTTGTAAAAAATCAAAGGGTTCTACTCACGCAAGTGTGAGGCAGATCACGATAATGATTATAAACAGGTTTTATTTGATGGTGACGTAATAAGGCGCTATCAACACCTCATAAGATCAAAGAAACATGATGTGTTTACCATTAAACAAAATAAAGTCATACTCAATCCTTATGATGATAAACGCTAGTAAATTTTGATTTCACTGATACTAGACCCTGGGGTACAACTTTCAGTAAACAATGAGCAGTCTTCAGGACAGCTTGCAGGAAGAGCTGCAATGCAATAGTGATCAAATCTACAAAAGTACCTGAAGCGTTCTTTGACCTCTCCTGAAAACTATACATTTATATTGAATATATTGCAAAATATTGTTATTCCCGATGAGTGTTTTAACTGGTGTAAACTCAAAGTGTGCAAATGCAGTAATTATTAAGACATTATTTGATAGAAAAATTAGCTTAGACAATACCATTAAAAGTTTTACGAACTTGTGTACCGATAAAGGTTCGTTAACCTCTAATGATGTAAATAGGATTTGACATGAATTTACTTGGTGACATACCCCTTAAAATGTACATATACAAGTTATTATGGGGTGATTCATTGTGTACAAATGCTAGCGTACAAAATATTGTTTATAAAGACACTTTCTATAAGTGAATGTATCGAGACAGCAGCATATTATGCTAATTACAAGTGCCTCACTATTTTAATTGAAGTATTGTTAGAACAAAACATTACATATAAGTTTCAACCGTGGGAAAATGAGGAACACCACAAAATTGGATTTTGGAAAACATTGAGAAAGGTGATTCCTGCTTGGGATGGACATGTGGACCAGATTCGGGAATATGGCCGTCTAGTAATTTAAACGATTATAGAAATACTTTAGGTTTATAAGATGATGTAATATTTAAATAAATACAATTATAATTTTTATGTGGTTTTAATTCATCTAAAAGTTACAATGCCTACAGCTATATTATAAAACTAAATCGTCTTTATTGATCCATGATCTTTCATCCAATCCCCACCACTTTACGAATAACTTGTTATTCTTGGAGCGAAGCACTTTTTCCACAAGGTACACATCCGGATGCTTTGTTTTCTGTAATTCATGTTCATAAAAGCCTCCCAGTACAGGTGATCCTTTCATGTCCTCCAACATGTAGGTGGTTGGGTTAGTAATGCAAACTTTCACAATCTTGAATAGTTCACTTGACCAATTGGGGGTGTATCCTTTAGCGAAAATACTTTTAAACTTACTGATTCGTACTATGTCACCCACACAATAACGATTCCTATCAACTATTTTTATGTGAGTGTAAGCCTCTAGCTTTGTATGATTACCGACATCTTTGGGCTTCATTCCTATAGTTCTATGCTTACGATTGTTATAATCCATCGTTACGGTGTCAATTGTATCAATCCATTTATATTTACCCTGTAGGCTGAATGACTTGTATAGGGCAGACTTAACGGTCCTGATCACTCGTTCCGCAATTGCTGCCTTCTTTGTACTATAGGTGGAGTAATGGTTGACCCCATAACGCTGCATTAGTTTAGTGAAATGGTCATTGTAGAATTCTTTTCCTGCATCTGTCTGCAAATTGGAAGGTTCCGGCCCGTTTTGAAGATTGCCTGCATGGCCTTGGCAACTTCAAGCTCGTTTTTGTTTTTAATCCTTTGGTCCACAAGTATTTCGAAAAACAGTCAATAACTACTAAATATACTTGTAGCCCTTATTTTGTTTGGCATATGTGTTAAATTCGGCCAAATCTGCTTGCCAGAGGTCATCATATCCCTTAATTATTGTGCGCCTTCGTTTAAAATTTTTTCTTGCGGGTTTGTGCAATTCATTGACGAGTTGTAATTTGGACATGATCCACAATTTCTTTAAGTTGATGTAGTTTTTCCTCCAACACTAGATAAGCGTTAAAGTTCCTTTAACAGCTTTCTGAATTGCTTGCAGACAAAAATCAAGGTATCCTTTACTTATAGCATCACCATCTTCTTCCGGATCCGCCAACTGGGTCAAACGGTTTCCATCCAAATTCAACCTTGTCGATAAATAGTATTGCTTGGTGATGACATCTTGAGGATCTATGGGGTTGGCAACATTGCTGAGTCTCTTATTCTCGATATCGAATTGATTATCATCAATAAGTTGAAACTGAGGGGTTAATTTCTTAAATTGATACTGGGCATGTGACCGTCCAAATTTATCAAGAGGCATTTTAGTTATGATATGTCGACATCAATGTAGTCTGATTTATATTATTCAGAAAACTAGTGTTTGGTCTTTCAATGTATCCATCTTCATACAATTCCTCTACAATTGATATTATATCGTTTACGACAGCGGTGTTTCCAGCCAATTTTTCTGCCCACAATACTTCTAGATCACGAATTAGTTCATGTACATCATTCCAATAATTATATTCAATCGGCCTGTTTGTTAGTTCCTTAAAAAACATAGCTCCACCTCCCTGAGTTGAAGGTGATGACAGCAAGGGTTTAATTATTTGTGTATACTTTATGCTGCGGCTTCCTCGAATCTGTCCACTTACATCATAATCTCGCCTTGCAACATTTGTAGCTGCTAAAATACGTTTATAATTCTTTCTATCCTTTGAATTTACTAGATTTAAATCGGGTTCATTCATAATAAGCAGATCATATAAACCTGGAGTCCCTTTATACGTGACACCATTAATGATCATATCTTTTCCTTTAATTGTGATGGGGGTATTACCAATTGCCCATTTGTCTGTTTTGGCGTCGTAGTGGACTCCATAAGTGTGATCAATAGCACCTTCAAGATCCCTCATAATACGTTCAACATATATACGAGGTAATTCGTGGTACTGCTCGAGAAATTCTTCAGAGATGGGTTCATTGCAGGAATCATCTGCGATACTAAGAGGTTCTTCTTCCTCGGCAGTAATCTCTCCTACGACAGATGTTTCTAGGAAAGGTGGTGTACGAGGAGGATTTATTTGAAACAGCGGAAGTTGAGCTAGGGGCTTCTTCGTTGCTAATGAGTGTGCTAGCGGGCTAGTAGTAGCATGTTTTCTTCGAAATATGAACAAAGGCGAGTTTTGGGTTTAACGGACTCCTTTGTTTTCTTATCAGGATGCATTTTATTCGCTATTTCAGTTAGGGGTTCTATTAGAGGTTTATAAGTACTTTCAAACGTTCTTTCATTATCAATGCGGGTAGTTTTAAGACTGTTGTATTTCTGCTGTATTATTTTACGAGCCTGAATAATTTTTCGCTTTAATATCATCTCCTTATTATCCATTGTAGCAAAATGGCTGTTAATACCTAAACGGATGTGTAACTACTAAACCACTGAAATCAGGCTAAGGTATTATATATTCATCAAACCTTTTCCTATAGCGACCATTATTGACTTCAGCATCCTTATTTATGACTATGAACCCAAACGGATCTATCCAGCACTTTGAACACATATCCCGAAACAATGTCATGCTTATGGTGGGGCTTATATGATCCTCATACACATGTTTTAGGTTTAATTCATCTTGCTCAAATAATATAATTAGATTCGCATTGTCACGAATTAATTGCTTTGGAATTTTACTGTAAGTTTGGCCCAAATAGAAACAATCAATATCGTTATGTCTACCCATAGAAAAATATGCCCTTATGTTATTTTGCTTTTCACAGGCGATATCATCAAAGATAAAGATAGAATTTGCTTTTGCACAATTCGGTTCAATCACATCTTGATTATCGCTGAACGTAAAGTAACCTATATCCCTTATCGGAAGTAGGATTTCCTGTAAAAGTTTGTACTTGTTTTGATTTAATGATTTAGAGTATACGTATACATGTTTAAATTTCAAACCGTTTTTCTCAGTAAGCAAACTAATCATTGCGTTTGTTTTCCGCAGTTGGAGGGCCACATATAATGCCACGTATACTATTAGGAAGTAAATCGCCATGTTTTGAAGTACCAGACTTTTCATCAAAGTCATGATTTTGAATTGGTAATTTTTGTTTCTGCGCAACTACTTTCATCTTTGATGGATGAAATGAAACTAAACGAATAATTACAACATTTTTATTTATATAAAACAGATTATAATTTTTCACTTCTCCGGTGAGTGGGTTGTACTGCACAATAGCATCGTGGAGAATAAGACCATAGGCAACGATTCCATTATCGAAAGGTGTTAGAGATTCCATTTCCAATTTGATGTCTACTGTTGAGTTTTTAAGGATTCATTCTGTTTAGAACAGTCCATTACAAATACTGGACATGACTTGAATTCGGTGTAGTTGAATAACGCATCTGTATTATCTTCATCATAGTAGTCACATCGGAAGTTCAAAAAATTGCGATAGGCAGGTATGTATTGGTTAGCACTGAAGTTCAAATGCATTGCTTCATAGGATAATACTCTGAATTCAGATGTACTTTAAGGTTCCTGATGTTAATGTGATCAAAATTTCCGGCTCTTGCAGACTTTGTGTACCTTTACCTTGTTGGAATGCAACAATTATCCAGCGCGGTTTTTCCAGTTGCGTTGACGTTTTTATTGGCCATATATCAGAGGTTGCTTGTTTTAAAGCAGGTAATTCATATAACTCCCATTGACGAAATGGAACAGTAACAATAGAATTCTTATTTATTCCTTCAAACAAGTTCAGTTTCGCGGCATCACTAAGGGTTAAGTGTGGTACTTTCCATTGAATTTTATTTAGGTTATTTCCGCATCAACGTCACCATAGTAGCAGTTTGTATCGCTTCTAGATCGAATTAAAATCAACTCTTGACGCATATTCACGATCACTTGACGATAATCCTCCATTATTCCAAATATGTGGTTCAATGGTATGCATACTGTAAAGGATTTTTCTCCATTTCCTCATCGAATTCTACTTGTAATGGTTCCTCATTCTTTGGTGACCACCCCAAATGGCTTAATGCTTTGCTCTTGCTTGTCGTATAAGAAATATATCCTTTAAGTGTAGATGTTATGCCGGGATTTCGGCAAACGTCCACTCTTTGACCGCCTAACTCATAACGAATCTCTTCGAAAAGGAAGTTGGGGAAATTATTGGTTAAGTTACATGATTTTCCTTCATCTTCTTTCTTCAGCTTACCTTCTATGTACAGAAAACTATCATAAGTAGCTGTAATTAGATCCTGACTTTGAATTAAAATGCGTATTTCTTCGGAAGGTCCATACTTAGAAGAGCCATACGGAAGATAGGTGTGAATATCTGATTTAATTATAGCATCATCAAAATGTACGTTTTGAAAGATGTTTAATGATTCAGTCATTGTGTAGATGCAATGAGGGTTGATGAGTAATTAAAGATTTACTAAAGGGATGATGTCTTTTATATAAATTTCAAACTTTTAAATTAATTGTTATTAATTATCCCTTTTACAGTTTGTTTACTTTATATTTTTCAAGAATGCACTATAAAAGCTTTCATTGTTATGCAAAGAAAATCCTTGTTCACATTAAATATTGCATTTTTTAAATTACATACTTTTGAATGCAAACCTATTGTTATTTATAGCGAAACCTTTTTCATTTTCATTAATTATTATATTACTAATTATGCGATGTAGTTTTGGCAAGTTTTAAAGTTATTAAAAATAATTTTTAAGAATGCAGATGTGTGTGTGTGTGTGTTTTATACAAAGAAAGTCTTTATTAGCTTGAATTTTTTATACATTCCTACAAATTTTTAAGAATGCAAATGCATTATTAACAAAGAAAACCCATTGTTCAATAAAACATTGCATATTTTAGATGAATACATTCAGAGTGATACAATAATTTCAGGTTGCGATGTGTGTGTGTGTGTGTGTGAGCGGGACATATCATTGTGTAAAAGAGATAGACATTAAAGTAAACTTCATTCAATAAATTTAACATTTCTTAGAGATACATTAATTCTATTAAAATGTACGCTTGGAAACACGTTTAATGGTTTGCTCACTCAGAACTTTCAATCCAATTGATGTTAAAAAGTATTTCTCTGCAGATGTTAACTGCAATGAGGGTTGATTGGGTCTTTTGTATGGAATTGTCCTGTGATTAATTCGCAGACCCATGTTCTTTTAGTTCTAAGCGTACTGTGAATGGTTCACTTTCACCAAAGTCTATTAACTCACCCTTTTGATTTGTCAATTTGATTGTTATATTACTGATTATGTCCGTGTTTATTTCTAAATATTGTGTGTTGGTTAGAACTTTATCCAGACGATCGCCCGAGGGCACGGAAACGTCAATTTCGTATATTACCTTTGCAGGTTTACTGTTTCGATAAGATCCCTTTATAATGTTGCACTCCACATGTAGATTAGTGTGTTTAATTATTTGGATGTCTAACGCAGATGTGTGGAGAACGTTCGCTTTTAGTATTCTAGGCTCAAACCCGAGCATGCGGCCAATGCCACTCTCTTTAGTAAAATCGATCTCAAATGAACTGTTTATCTCACACTTAAGCGTATTGTTGTTTGCCCTAATGAAAAATTTTTCCGTGGGTATCTTTGATTTCAAGTAAGCACTAATTTCATCTAACTCATAGGCACCGTGTGGAATATTAATCACTCGCAAATGAGATGAATTTGTTCTAAAATAAAATCTATCGTTGCCCGTATAAATGTTTCTAATGCTGTTGCAACCGTAAAATCCCACCAATCCAACAACGTATTTCTTCTCCAAATCTAGCTCTATCGGTGGGTAGAAGTTGCAGCTAGCTATGTTACCAACACCTTCTAAACTGAATGTTATTGACATAACTGAGAAAATTTAGGTTATGTTGATTATTTATATAGAAATTGTAGGCATAGGTGCCCGCAAATAATGCTATTAAATTCCTGATCTTGATTGTAATTATAATAAATTTTACATCCCCGAAAGTAGTTAATCGCTTCAACTGGTGGTCGAAGATTACCGAAGCTATCGTAATACCATACCTTTTCACCACGCTTTTGTAGCAAACCCAATGTGTACCCGGTCCACTCTGACTATCTAAGTTGATGATTCCAGATTCATTTTTCTGTGGTAATTTAGGCAGGCTATCTCTCATAAAATACCCCTAAAGTATGGTACACCTTTTGTGTATTTCTTTAAATCAATATCTGTTAACGCTCTTTCGGGTAATCTACTCAGTTTTTGGAAACGGTTTTAAGTATAATGCACCTCCAGATTTGTATGGTTTTAGATAGAATGCGCCACCAGCGATCGATTCCATCATACGATTATGGCGCGATGTCTCCTCTTGGCATTTTTGCATCATTGACTGCTTTAGCAATTCCCGATGCACCGCCAGCTAAAGCACCGATTGCTGATAATCCTGCGAATAACGGAATAAGAAATGGCAAAACACCTCCTTGTTTAGGTAAGGATTACTCTAGGAACTTTAATGTTTTCTTTCCCCAACCTTTTTACTACACGTTTTGCCGTTGACAGTGCTGACTTTATTGTGTCGGTGAAATCTCCGTTAGCCTTCATTTCTTTAGCTATTGTTTTCCGTACATGCAATAAACTTTCACCATTCTTCTTCTTGGACCGACACCCCATCCCAAATTTTCTCTTTGCCTTCATGGTGGTACCGACTGCTAAAGCTGCAGCTCGTTCACCTAATGTTGCGTCTGCTGATTTAAAGCGTTCCCAAGCTTTTCTTCTAAAATTTTATCTGCTCTATGTCGACTTTCTAAATCTTGGTAGTCTCTATAACTGATATCATGCAGTTTGCACTGCGCATCTAATTGATTAATACCGGGGTCGCCGCGTGCTAGTCGTTTCTCTAATTTTGTACCGGGACCACAATACTGGTAACCGGGTAAATGCAATTCCACCGGTAGTTTATTGATTAGCGTATTCACTAAACCACCTGCACTCTTCCGCTTCTTAGCTATCATTGTTCACCTTGAGGGATAGGGTAGGGTATTTATACCTAAAATCGTGTAAAACTTTATTTTTAGTAAATGCTATACATTAGATAGGCAGGGCGATAGTACAATATTTCCATTAAACATACAGTGTTATGTGAATTAATATTATACTTGGCATTTATAACATCATCAATGTCTTTATAAATGTCATCATCACCGAATTCCTTCTCACGAAAACGACGGTAGTCAACCACTTGTCGTATAAATTTCTCATAGAAACACACCAGATTGTAAGATTCAAGAAATTCCAATCTATAGCTTATTATATCCTTCAAATCGAATAGTTCTTCTATGTTATGAGCATTGAATGTACATGAACAACAGTTGTAGTTTTCTATCATAACAGTTTTCAAAATTCTCTCATATCCTTTAAGCCATTCCCAATTGTAATAAATACCGAGATTGCTAGATAGAGATTCGTAATCTTGCTCATGTATTATATCCTCCTCGTTTACATGTGACCAATCAATTTGCCTTTCAATTTCTTGGGATCGAAGAAATTGTATTTCTACTATGAATACCATCTTAAAGTTCATTCCATTCCTTCACGTCTAATACCACGTTGTTGCCACATCCCATACGCACTACTGGTGCAAGGTTAAGTGTGTACTGTATCCAATTTCAATATGCGTATCATTCGATAGTTTATAGGAAGCACAATCGATTAAGTATTCATTAGCTGCCTGTTTATACACCTCAGTCCTATGTTGAAATGATGATGACCAGTCGGAATAACCTTCATCTTGTTTCTCTTCATTTTTGCTACTACTACTACCATCACTATTTTGACAGCATGAACAACAAAATGTTAAATTATTATTCATATTGTTATTACATGAGGTATCCAGGAGCGATTTTATTGCTTTTTTCATGACTTTACTTGTCCGCAACTGCACTACGACTAAACACTACGAAATGAGCATGTTTACATATGGTTGGAGTAATGTTACATGATCCAGCAAAAGTATGTTAAGTCCCATGTATATTTACTTAAATCGATTTTTTATCCGTATATTGCGGTAGTTTTATAAAAAAAATATTTTACTTGTTAGATGACCTAATCAGTCTGAACAATGCATCGTCTTTGTTCTCGGAATTTCATACGCTACGACTCAACAATGAATCGTCTTTGTTCTCTCATGTGACCTTGAAAATTGTAAGCATAGACTTTGAATAATGCATCGTCTTTATTCTTGATTTCCTAAATTGAGATAACAATCTATTTCTAATGGAATAATGAATCGTCTTTGTTCTTGATTTCCTAGAATAGAAGTGTATTTAACAATCTATTTTCAACCTGAACAATGGAATGTCTTTGTTCTCTCACCTTGAAAATTGTAAGCATAGACTTTGAACAATGGACCCCCTTTATTCTTCATTTCCTAGAATTGAGATAACAATTTATTTTTAAAATAACAGAACAATGGATCGTCTTTGTTCATTTCTCAGAGGTGTGACCTTGTAATCGTTGACAATGAATCACCTTTGTTCTTGAAAACTGATTTCTCAGAATCGAAGTGTAGATAACAATCTATTTTATAAATCAACCAGAACAATGAATCGTCTTTGTTCATTTCTCATATAACCTTTGAAAATTATAAGCATAGACTTTGAACCGTTGACTAGAACAATGAGCCTCTTTGTTCTTGATTTTTCTCAGAATTTTAGAAGCTATGACTCATCCATAACAATAGATTGTCTGTGTTCTTTCATGTGACCTTGAAAATGTAAGCATAGACTTTGAATAATGGACCTCCTTCTTGATTTCCTGGAATTGAGATGTTGAATCTCGACCTGAACAATAGATCGCCTTTTTCGAAACGGTTGCGAAACGGCTACCTGTTTTAGGAAACGGCTACCTGTTTATAGGAAACGGCTACCTGTTTTAGAAACGGCTACCTGTTTTAGGAAACGGCTACCTGTTTAGGGAACAGCCACCTGTTTAGAGCACTTGAGGGGGCGTGGCTTTGAAACATGCACCTCAGGGCTCTTGATTTCCTAGAATTGAGATAACAATCTATTTCTAACTGAACAATGGATCGTCTTTGTTATCAGAGGTGTGACCTTCTAAGCATAAACTTTAAATCGTTGACAATGCCTTTGTTCTTGAAAGAGATGTATTTAGATAATAATCTATTTCTAACTGAACAATGAATCGTCTTTGTTCATTTACCTTGAAAATTATAAGCATAGACTTTGTACAATACATTATTCATGATTTCTCAGAATTGAGATAATAATTTATTTCTATAACTCGACCAGAAGAATGAATCGTCTTTATTCATTTCTCATGTGACCTTGAAAGCATAGACTTTGAATAATGGGCTTTGTTATTGATTTCCTAAAATTGAGATAACAATTTATTTTTATAACTCGACCAGAAGAATCGCTTTTGTTCTTTCACCTTGAAAATTGTAAACATAGACTTTGAACAATGTATCGCCTTTTGATTTCCAAGAATTGAGATAACAATCTATTTCTAACTGAACAATAGATAGTCTTTGTTCTTTCATGTGGCCTTGAAAGCATAGACTTTGAACAATGCATCGTCTTTGTTATTGATTTCCTAGAATGACTAAACAATAGATCGTCTTTGTTCTCTGACCTTGAAAGCATAGACTTTAAACCCTTTGTTTCTCAGAATAGGGCGTGGCCTCGAAACATGCATAGACTTGCTTGAGGGTAATGACCTTCAGAACTATAATGACCTTGAAGCGGGACCTAGAAAGCTTACCACATAACCTTGAAGAGAGTTACACACCTGTGGCCTTGACTTAGCATACCTTTCCTACCGCGTAGCCTGAGGTGACCTTGAAGAGGCAGGAGTACAAACCTTTCCTACCACGTGGTCTGAGGTGACCTCGAAATAGGTAATGTTACCAACCTAGAAATCTAGTGACTTTTTGGTTAAAACCGTTAGGATGATGCACATCGAAAACACCCTTCTCCTAACTGTTCCTCCGTAGTCGAAAAGTGAGTTAGAAGTGGTAGCTATACTACTTTATTCTTGAAAGAGATGTATTTAGAATCTATTTTATAAATCAACTAGAACAATAGATAGTCTTTGTTCTTTCATATGGCCTTGAAAATTGTAAGCATAGACTTTGAACAATGCATCGCCTTTGTTATTGATTTCCCAGAATTGAGATAACAATCTATTTTATAACTCAACCTGTACAATGGAATGTCTTTGTTCTTTAACCTTGAAAATTGTAAGCATAGACTTTGAACAATGGGTCCCTTTTGATTTCCTGGAATTGAGATGCGGAATCTATTTTCGACCTGAACATGAAACGGTTGCGAAACAGCTATCTGTTTTGGGAAACGGCTACCTGTTTTTGAAACGGCTACCTGTTTTTAGGAAACGGCTACCTGTTTTAGAAACGGCTACCTGTTTAGGAGAACGGCCACCTGTTTACAGCACTTGATGGGGCGTGGCTTTGAAACATGCACCTCAGGGCTCTTGATTTCTAAATTGAGATAACAATCTATTTCTAACTGAATAATGGATCGTCTTTGTTATCAGAGGTGTGACCTTATAAGCATAAACTTTAAATCGTTGACAATGGATTGCCTTTGTTCTTGAAAGAGATGTATTTAGATAACAATCTATTTTATAAATCAACCAGAACAATGAATCGTCTTTATTCATTTACCTTGAAAATTATAAGCACAGACTTATTTCTCAGAATTGAGATAACAATTTATTTTTATAACTCGACCAGAAGAATGTTCTTTTACCTTGAAAATTGTAAGCATAGACTTTGAAGAGTCGTCTTTGTTCTTGATTTCCTAGAATTGAGATAACAATTTATTTTATAACTCGACCAGAAGAATGAATCGCTTTTGTTCTTTTACCTTGAAAATTGTAAGCATAGACTTTGAACAATGGGTCGTCTTTGTTCTTGATTTCTCAGAATTGAGATAACAATTTATTTTATAACTCGTCCAGAAGAATGAATCGCTTTTGTTCTTTTACCTTGAAAATTGTAAGCATAGACTTTGAACAATGCATCGTCTTTGTTATTGATTTCCTAGAATTTCAGAATGACTCAGCCAAAACAATAGATCGTCTTTGTTCTCTGACCTTGAAAGCATAGACTTTAAACCCTTTGTTTCACAGAATAGGGCGTGGCCTTGAAACATGCATAGACTTGCTTGAGGGCAATGACCTTCAGAACTATAATGACCTTGAAGCGGGGACCTAGAAGAGCTTACCACATAACCTTGAAGAGTTACACACTGTGGCCTTGACTTAGCAGGGTACCTTTCCTACGCGTAGCCTGAGGTGACCTTGAAGAGGCAGGAGTACAAACCTTTCCTACCACGTGGTCTGAGGTGACCTCGAAATAGGTAATGTTACCAACCTAGAAATCTAGTGACTTTTTGGTTAAAACCGTTAGGATGATGCACATCAAAACACTTCTCCTAACTGTTCCTCCGTAGTCGAAAGTGAGTTAGAAGTGGGTAGCTATACTACTTTATTCTTGAAAGAGATGTATTTAGAATCTATTTTATAAATCAACTAGAACAATAGATAGTCTTTGTTCTTTCATATGGCCTTGAAAATTGTAAGCATAGACTTTGAACAATGCATCGCCTTTGTTATTGATTTCCCAGAATTGAGATAACAATCTATTTTTATAACTCAACCTGTACAATGGAATGTCTTTGTTCTTTAACCTTGAAAATTGTAAGCATAGACTTTGAACAATGGGCCTTTTGATTTCCTGGAATTGAGATGCGGAATCTATTTTCGACCTGAACATGGGAAACGGTTGCGAAACAGCTATCTGTTTTGAAACGGCTACCTGTTTTTAGGAAACGGCTACCTGTTTTTAGAAACGGCTACCTGTTTTTAGGAAACGGCTACCTGTTTAGGAGAACGGCCACCTGTTTACAGCACTTGAGGGGGCGTGGCTTTGAAACATGCACCTCAGGGCTCTTGATTTCCTAGAATTGAGATAACAATCTATTTCTAACTGAATAATGGATTGTCTTTGTTATCAGAGGTGTGACCTTATAAGCATAAACTTTAAATCGTTGACAATGGATTGCCTTTGTTCTTGAAAGAGATGTATTTAGATAACACTCTATTTTATAAATCAACCAGAACAATGAATCGTCTTTATTCATTTACCTTGAAAATTATAAGCATAGACTTTGAACAATACATCGTCTTTGTCCATGATTTCTCAGAATTGAGATAACAATTTATTTTATAACTCGACTAGAAGAATGAATCGCTTTTGTTCTTTTACCTTGAAAATTGTAAGCATAGACTTTGAAGCGTTTCTTGATTTCCTAGAATTGAGATAACAATCTATTTCTAACGGAACAATAGATAGTCTTTGTTCTTTCATGTGGCCTTGAAAGCATAGACTTTGAACAATGCATCGTCTTTGTTATTGATTTCTAGAATACTCAGCCAAAACAATAGATCGTCTTTGTTCTCTCATGTGACCTTGAAAGCATAGACTTTAAACAATGGGCCCCTTTGTTTCTCAGAATAGGGCGTGGCCTAGAAACATGCATAGACTTGTCTGAGACCGAGGCAATGACCTTCAGAACTATAATGACCTTGAAGGGGACTAGAGACATAACCTTGAAGAGAGTTACACACCTGTGGTCTACCCCTTGAAATAGGCAATGTTACCGACCTTGAAATCTAGTAACTTTTCTGGTGACTTTTCCTAGATCTGGTGACAAATCTAGTGACAAAAGTGGCCCAGAAGTGCCATAGCTATACTACTAACGTTCTAGAAGTTTTGCAGTTTTCTATGAATTGGGCGATTCTGACTGTAGCCCATGTAAATAGTAGAGTTGAAAGAGATGAATCGCTCCATCGATGGATGAAAAAATGTACAGGGTGTTAAGTTTGGAGGCTACAAGTTCTCGAATACGGCACGATTTTACTTAAATTGGCTCTAACTCTAAAATACCCCGTATAATATAGTAAAACCGTATATTGGAGTAATGGTCAGGTTAAGTCCTGTTCAACTTCAAAATAATATATAGGGTGTTCCATTTAAGAAAACTATAATAATCACGTGGTCGAGTTATAGACCAAAAAAGTAAGCTTCTCCAAAAACACTATTTTGGGTAAAAACTAGGCCATAATTGAAAACTATACAAATTGAAAATTAATGTTTCATGTTTGTTAAGTTTGAAGGCTATAAGTTCTGAATACGGTACGATTTTTACTAATAACAATATGACGCTTATATGCTTAAAATACCCGTATAAGCATAGTTAAAACAGTTTCATATTGGAGTAATGAGTACAAGTTTTGTTCACCCATTCAATATGGATGACCTTTGTATATTCTGAAAATATTTTAAAATATGCTCCTGACTAGTCTTCAACTTTTATCTATTATAAAATTATTTGGTATCTCTTAGTATAAATAAGATATTTGTTTATTGGACTACGACGGAGGTTTGACTAACCCTGTTATATTCTAATTCAACCATTATAAAAATATAAAATTTTATCGTATCACATTCTTAATGAATACGTCAACAATAACTTTAATCCACGTTAGGTGGAATAAACAAAAGAAACCCAATTAAGAGGCATAAATGGTCCTTAGTTTCAAAATGATGTTAATGGGATCATACTAAAGTTGTAATTGTTACTAAATGACCACAAGTAATACTAATATTAATAAAAATTTCGAGAGTTATCAGTTGAAAGCATATAAAGTGATTAATCATGTCACCAATTCCGTAATTTTAACGTTATGAGTTGTTTATATGCGTTACTGCCAAATGTAATATTCAAGTGATATGTGAAGGTAATTAATTAATGGTTAATTGAGCATAGTCTGTATTTGCAATTTTCATGTAGATGCACATTCAGAAATCGAAATGTGATAACGTAAATGTAACTGTACCTGTCATTTAAATAATTACAGGTTCATGAATTAATTAAATAATAGTGTATATAGGCTAGAGCACTTCTAAATTAGACTTTGTAACGATCTTAAGTGCATTGGAGACCTTATTCGATTTAACTTAAAATAACTTCTTTTACTTAACACTTAGCAATAGTTTAGATCTTATATAATTAACTTATAAATTCTATACTCTACATTAACTTTGAAGAAACGATATTCCCATATTTTCAAATTTGAACCATTTATGGATACCTTAATAATACATTTTTAAAATATTCATTTATATCTTCAACATACTTAAAAATTATCAGTTCACAATAAGTTCCCAAAAGGGAATTATTTTTATAGATGACTAACTTGACAGAACTCTATAAAATTCATATTTGGTTGTTCATTATTCTCACAATGACATTATCCCTTAGAATAAATGTAGTTGAAAGCCTAGCCGTAAATCCTTATTTCTTGTACATGAAGGTTGCTATAAGTATGACGTTCATGGTGATGAAATTTTGTACTATTACCGGGATCTTCAACTTAAATCATTTAATCACAATGATTAGTTAAAGCTTCAATGTTGACCATCCAATTCCTTGTTCCACATTTTAAGTTATGGTTTTATCAGTTAAATGATATCACAAATAAAGTAATTAATTCAAGCAGGCATTCTACCCATTCAATCTTTTTGAACAAAAGTTAACAATGCTATATATTCGAGTTAATAAATTTAAAAAAAGAGCTTTATATAATCCATTATTCTCGATAAATCCTAGTCTTGGCTGTAAAACTGGCTGGTTGAGTAATATATGCATATGGTTTTAGTGAAGTTTACCTTAACAATACACTTTATGAATAAAAGCATTTAATCTCAGTTCATTTAAGCTTTGATTTATATAATACCATAATATACGTAACCGATATTCATGTTTAAACCTTGTAAATTATGCTAATATCATCCATTATATCTAGTTAATTCAACGCTAAATAAAAATTTTACTAAATATAATATAGTATAACTTTTAATGAAACGCAATTTATCAAAATTATGTTAAAGTTTTAAATTTAAACGTCATGGGTTAAATAGTTAAAGAAGAAAATATTGTATGATAATTTTATTATTAGAGTCCATTAACTTAGCACCACCATTTTGAATTTTGGTATTCAAATTATTTGCGCTTCATGTACACAGTTTACATTTGTTTTATTTGAAACATATGTCAACCATCTGCCCAATAACTTTGTGGTAGAATATTATTCATTACACCACCAATTTTAAAAGTCTTTTATAATCATTTGGAGACTATCTTGTGTCACTGGTGTTGAATAGACCGCCACTAAGGTTTTATGCATGACTAGGAAGACGGTATAAAGAACTTTATTCTCTTTAGGTTGTTAGGGGGACCGAATGACTGCAACGGAACAAGTAAAACCTATGTAGCCTTACAGTTAGCGCTAATAAAATTTTACTTAACAAATCGTTGTGTAATTTCCGATTTTTAGAACGCTATGTGCATCTTAAGTTTACCTTAGCGTCACAGTAAATTCATTAAGAATAACATTGTCGTTATTTATAAACGTCTATAAACGTAGCAGCGTGATTGGAATCTGTCACAAAGTTGCTAGTGACAGGTTCATTTATTTGACCGAGCGCCAGATGACGCCAATAATTTTGAAATCCATCGCCAGTACCAACAATTTTGGGTCTATTTCTTGAGCTTACAATTGCGTTATTTGCGACACTGAAGTTTTCTAAGGACGATAAATTTCTTTGGACGTTATCAAGAATATTGAGTGTTACTTTTTCAGATGTGTGAATTCGTTTAACGCTAGGCACGGTCTTCTGGGTTAGGATTCCTTAGAACTAACATCTTAAAGCTAAGGCCCAGGTTTTACCAACAAATACTACGTTCTTTGATGGCCAAATTTGAGCTGCAAGATCTCTGTTGAACCTAGCAGCTAATGAAACTTCTTTGATTAAATAAGTGAGTATTAATATTACTTATTTGAGGAACGCTAATTTTAACCCAACTAGAGCTTAAAGCGTTCGGATCTTAGCATCAGAATTTTAGTACATAGTCTGTTATTCTAGCTAGTGTGACCTTTTCGAAACGACACATTTTGGGCAGTTTGGGGTATGTAGCAATATCTATTGACCGTAAAGCTCGTAGGTTTAGTGAGTATCTAGCCACAGCTAGTTTGAAGTACACTATTTACACAAACACCCGGTTCATTCTTCATGTCTCATATTTTGATTGTATAACCAAAATGTGCATAGATTTTAGCATAAAAGAATTATGCATAATTTTTCTAATTCTGAAGACCTGAGCAATCGAGGAATCAGAATCATACGTACTAGAAAAGTTGCCGACGCTATGGAATACTAAACCCAAACAATCCTTCTATTTGATTATAACACCACAATTTGTGATACGTATGTTCTAAGATTTTATAATGTCCTATTTGTCAGAACGATGACAACTGCAATAGTTAAAACTGGAATTAAACGTTAAGACAACATTGATATAGCACAATGTAGGAGTAGTAGTAATGAATTGTGTCCGCATTTTTTTAGTATAACTGCCACTGTAAATGTTAGTTAAGATATTTAGGTTAGATAAATGTTATAAAACTATAGTATACAGGGTGTGGCGCGAAGAGTTTTGATTAAAAGTAATGGCGGATACGGTTATTTTAAAAATCTGAAATTACGAAGATGTAGGTTTTGCAGGACGCTGAGTTCAAATATAATATTGTCCTGAATGTGGCACTTCCGGTTATACCGGAAGTACACGTTAACTTTGTTATTTTAAATAGAAGCTAATATTTTTTATTTTATTTTCGAATTCTACATGAAATTCTAGATAAAATTTGTTCACAATGTCCTATACCAAAAATGAAGTATTTTCGAGATATTTCGATTTTTTTAAAAATTTTGAAAAATTCCTAGTCCACATTGAATAACAGTATCTCCATTAATAACGAAGCTAGTGACGTGAAATTGTAACGAATAAACAACAAGAGCTTTCCCGTTAACTCCATATATCCATCTCCTTGATATTTCATACAGAGTGTTTTAAACTTAGCCGCCAACATGCACAATTTAAATCATTTATAAGTTGCTTACTTTAAATAGAACACCCTGTATTTTATTACATTTCCGCTGTATTTTTTTAAGCCAATTCGTTTGGTATCAGTATTCCCTATACCTAAATCCAACCACTTTTGAGATATTTCATTATCTTAGTAAAAACATAACAACACTTAATTATTTCAACATTAGTAAAGGGTAGGCCATGATTTCCATTATTTAAGGTGATATTTTGTTATTTTTCATAAGTTATTAATTCTGAAAAGTAACCAATAGCCTGAAAGGATTATTAATTGTGGATATCATTAAAACGTTGACTAGGTGTTTTGTATTAATTTAATTAGATAACTTACAACCAAAAATAACTAAATGTAATATTAAACAAATAAAGTTTTATAATAAGTGTTCAAAATTAGCACCATCTGCTTCTAAACATTTATGAATCCTTTTCATTAAGCTATGTCTTGTAATTCTGGAAATATGGTCGGGTGAATTAAAAGCAAGTAAGACTCTCTGCATCATATCTTCCTTTGTCGTAACATTTTCCGCTGTATTTTTTTAAGCCAATTCGTTTGGTGTCGGTATTCCCTATACCTAAATCCAACCACTTTTGAGATGTTTCATTATCTGGGTTAAAAAATAACAACACCTAATTATTTCAACATTAGTAAACGGTAGGCCATGACTGTCAAAGATTTGATAGTTAGAACGTTAATTGTTTATGTTGTTTTGACAGTTTTCTTTACCAGTTTGTATTTCATAGTAAATAATGGCAAATGTAGCATTTACTAATGATTATTTTTTAAATCTTATTATTATTTACGGCGAGTGTAATAGAATTGTTGAACGGATTTGCGGTGTTTTTGCAGAAAGATATCCAAATCGACCAAATGCAACTGGTGGTATTGTAAGAAGATTGCTTAAAAACTGCCGTCAGTTTGGTCAATTTAAGACAAAAATTAATAAAAATAAACCACTAGTAGACAGTGACATAAACGTAATTAATGTTTTGGGTTATTTTACGGCCTCTTCAAATGCCTCCATTAGAGATTGTGAGAGAGATCTTACTTTGTCGACGAGAACAATTCATCGCATTTTAAAAAAAACACAAATGGAAACCATTTTCGTATCATTTGGTGCAACAACACTTACAATTAGGTGATCTTCCTCGAAGGGTAGAATTCTGTGAATGGTTTTAAATGAAGACTCAAGAGGATGAAAACTTCATAAAAAAAGTTATATGGTGTGATGAAGCAAAGTTTAGCAAAAATGGATTATTTACTCGACATAATTCCCATTTTTCGTCTAATGAAAATTCACATGTTAGTAGAGAACGTTATTTCCAAGATAGTTAAAGTTTTAATGTTTTTTGTGCACTGAAAGACGATAAAATTTTAGCATTAAAATTTTATGATGAAAATTTAAATGGTACAAGATATTGCCACATTTTAGAAGAAACCATACGACCGGCGTTACATACTTTAAAAAATAGAGAGGCGGCTTCAACTTGGTATCAGCAAGATGGAGCACCTCTTTATAAATTTGGGCCTGTTGCTCAGTATCTTTACGACATATTTGATGATAGATGGATTGACAATCAGGGCCCGTTTCGTAGGCCAGCTCGCTCTCCTGATTTGGCTCCTCTAGATTTTGGTATTTGGGGTTACATTAAAAATCAGGTATTTTCCAAACCTGTTACGACAAATGAAGATATGATGCAGAGAGTCTTACTTGCTTTTAATTCTCTAACACCCGACCATATTTCGAGAATTACAAGACATAACTTAATGAAAAGGATTCATAAATGTTTAGAAGTAGATGGTGCTAATTTTGAACACTTATTATAAAACTTTATTTGTTTAATATTACATTTAGTTATTTTTGTTTGTAAGTTATCTAATTAAATTAATACAAAATACCTAGTCAACGTTTTTAATCATATCCACAATTAATAATCCTTTCGGGCTATTGGTTACTTTTCAGAATTAATAACTTATGAAAAAATAACAAAATATCACCTTAAATAATGGAAATCATGGCCTACCCTTTACTAATGTTGAAATAATTAAGTGTTGTTATGTTTTAACTAAGATAATGAAATATCTCAAAAATGGTGGATTTAGGTAAAGGGAATACTGATACCAAACGAATTGGTTTAAAAAAATACAGCGGAAAATGTAATAAAATAGAGGGTATTCTATTTAAAGTAAGCAACTTATAAATGCTTTAAATTGTGCATTTTGGCGGCTAAGTTTAAAACACCCTGTATGAAATATCAATGAGATGGATATATATATATATATATGGAGTTAACGGGAAAGCACTTGTTGTTTATTCGTTACAATTTTACGTCACTAGCTTCGTTATTAATGCAGATATCGTTATTCAATGTGGACTAGGAATTTTTCAAAATTTAAAAAAAATCGAAATATCTCGAAAATACTTCATTTTTGGTATAGGACATATGCACAAATTTTATCCAGAATTTCATGTAGAATTCGAAAATAAAATAAAACATATTAGGTTCTATTTAAAATAACAAAGTTGACGTCTACTTCCGGTATAACCGGAAGTGCCACATTCAGGATAATATTATATTTGAACTCAGCGTCATCCAAAACCTACAGCTTCGTAATTTCAGATTTTTAACATAACTGTATCCGCCACTACTTTTAATCAAAGCTCTTCGCGCCACACCCTGTATGTACTTAGAATGAACATTTTAGTGGTGAGAAAATTTATATTTCGAATTTTTTATGAAAATGTAGACCCTTAAGTACGTCGCTGGAAAGTCTGTTCACTCATCGTATTGCCTCTGTTTGCAAAAGAATTTACATTTAGAACTAATATAAAAGAGTAGCGCGTAATCCAATAATGTTTGGAAGTCAGAGTAAAACAGTTTGAGTATTTAACGTTTAAGGTTATACGTACACATAAAGGATTGAATGTTATAACAAAAATTTATTTGTTTACGACAAATATCATTAGAATTTAGTACTTTTTGCGGAAAAAGAAATCTTCCACTGGAAAGAATTTCATCAAAAATTGAGTTTAGTTTTGAATATTTTATTGAATGAATTTGATTATTTAATTTTGGCATTTCAGGAAAGAATAAATTTTTGTATAAAAACTTGTGCTGGTTCCTTTTCATGTTTTATTTTTGGAAGTCATGTGACATTTAAACCTCTTACGAATGGTTGATTTTGACTTGGCGGGATAATATTTAGTTCCAAGGTGATCATGTTTATCTATAAAAATGTAAACGATTATACCAGCTGTCCTTGCAAAATATAATAGTGCATTTAGCCATTGTTTGTTTACCACACTTGTATGCGTTTAATATATTAATTATAAAATTTCAAAAGAATAATTAAGTATTTAATGCCCAACGATCGATTGATCCAATTATAGAGCAATACGTTACAGTAGTAGCGAAAAAAACTTAATTCTGTATACAAGATCTATACTAGTGATTCTAAAACAAACACTAAAGGAACGCTATTAAAAGAATATACCTTATTTATATGTATAATGCTTAAAATCAAAACTAAATTACCACTGGAATGAGTAACTTGACGACTATTAATAAATTAAGAATTATTTATAAGAAAATTTTAATTTCATAAACGAAAATTTAATTCAATAATCATTAATTTTACACATAGAAACAGGAATTGCGAAGATTTTATTTGAATACATAAAGATTAAGAAGAAATAGAAACGTTGAACAGAAATAAAGAAATAAAGATAAGCAACATTTTCCATGAAAATGAAAAAATAATATCTGAGCAATCCATTTTTGTAAATTTTAAAACACTAAATTTTTGTTCCATACTTATTTGAATGATAAATTAAATTTCTTTAATGTTTTTTGCATAAGTATTAATTTTGAACGATAAAATTTAGAAACTTGTTTAGTTTAATGAGTTTTGAATTCATAACAATAAAATAACGATCCAAAACTAAATGAATCAAATTAAACCCAGTTTTATATAGAAAAAATATAAATAAAACTAAAGACATCAAAACAAACCAAACTTATACAAACACAAAAAAAACACAACAACAACAACAACACACACACACACACAACACACACACACACACAACAACAACACACAAAAAAAAACAACACAACACACAACACACACAACACAAAAACACACACACAACACACACACACACAACAACACACACATACACAACACACACACAACACACACAACACAACACACAACAAATAACACACACACAAACACACAAACACACAAAACACACACAAACATACACATACAAAAAAACACACAAACAAACAAAATAACACAACACAAATACACACACAACATCACACACACACACAAAAAAAATATTTTAACAAAATTAACATACACAATACAAACATACAAACAACATAAACAAACACACAACAACACAACAACAAACACAACACACACACACTACACACACACACACACACACACACACACACACACACACACACACAACACACACACACAACAACACACACACACACACACACACACACAATTAACACACACACATAAACACACACACACACACACACAAACACAAAACACACACACACAACAAAAACAAAAACAAAAACAAAACAACAAAACAAAAACACAACAACAACAACACTAACACACATCACACACACACACACAACAAAATAAAACACTACACATTTATAACACAAAACATAACAAACACAATCAAACAAACAACAACAACACACATAACACAACAACTAATATTTATAGTAGATATTTGAATAAGTAACTATTTTATTGAAGGTAACAATCATACATAAATTAATTACAAATATACTTGAGCATCTTTAATAATACAAAAGAGGCTAAGTTTATGAACTTAATTTACCTTACTATTATAGTATATTTAAAGTTTTTTATCAAAGCAGTTTCTGACATATTAAATTTATATTTTTATTATTGTTTTAAAAGATGATCAATTAGATCCTGTGGGATTATCTGACTAACTATTAATATCATTTAAAGTTGTTATATTGATTATGAGTATCTGTTTGTTAAATAGACTTATTTTAGAGAATTCGTAAATCAAAGCTATTTACTTATAATAATGATCATGTCAATTTTCAAATTGAAAATCATCCTATGCATTGTACTTTTAGATGATTGTCAAAGCTTGAGAAAAAATTGTAAAAGTAAGTTATGCCATAGAGCATATTCTATGAAGCTACTGCAAAAGAAATGTATTAACACACTTTACGGTAGATATGTATATAGTATAATTTCGAATATGTATATTTTTTAAACAAAGAATAATGAATCAGTTTCATAAGCTATCAATTTACTTAAATATTGACCTATTATTTAAGAAGTGCCATAGACATATTTCTTAGCATATGGATAAGAAATGTATTCACATTTACGGTAGAATGTGTATATAGTATAATTTCGAATATGTATAATTTTTAAACAAAGAATAATGAATCAAGGTTTCATAAGTATCAAATTGTACTTAAATATTGACCTATTATTTAGGAGAGATTATTGTTGGTAATCATAAATATTAATTCATATTTATACCAAGGAGAAAGAATCAGTATTTTAAGTAATTAATTACATTCAAAGTAAATTATACAGTTTATACAGAAAGGTCAATTTTATATACCGAGTATAACATCTGCGTGGACCATATCGCAAGATTACCATTTCAGTTTAAGATCATTTTCAAGAATAATAGGCTCATAGGACATTTATGCTCGATTTTCAGTTTTGTTTTTGAGAAGTGTAAGGTAGTGGAACTAAAACTTTTAGCCATTTTACGTCTTATTTCGATTCCGTCCCATCTCCATTGTAGTTAGTGGCAACCTTCTTACTTACACACCCAGGTTTGATCGTGTAACGATATCTTAAAATGTTTACTGATTGATTTTAATGGATAATTGCTATTTTTTTAAACTAAGTTTATTTTATGACAATTTAAACTTTCACCATTATTACACAATTTAAAATGTTTATCTTTTTCTTTATGGTGATTTTAGTATTTAAGTTACACAAATCTATAGGTTTCGATAAACTTACAGTTATCTTCGTAAGTAGTATCTATCAAAATTATATATGATGTTGAACAATTTTATCAAATTTGAAAATTGAAAAAAACATAAGCCTACTATTAATTTTAATTAATATTAATATTAATTGAAAATAAAACAATCCCATTAATGTAATTGCAAATTAACAGCAGGCTTAGTTTCGTTTTAATTTTCAAATTTTCAAAAGTGTCATCTTAAACAATTTTGAAAAATAGTTTAACTGACGAAGATCTTTCAAAATTCAAAAAGCTCCGTAAGCTGAAGATTAAACCAGAAGCTCAAGAAACATATTCAGCAGCGAAACAATGCCTGTAAGGCCAGTCGACTCCCCATAGGAAGACGCTGAGGAACAATGGCGAAGAAGCTATCAGCTCCTGTCCACAAGGTCTCAACATCCTCAGAGAAGAACAATGCCGAAGAAGCCACCGGAGGCTGCAGAAAACGTCTCAAGAAGCCATGAAAGAAGATATCTAAAGTGGCGCCACGTTCTTATTGGCAACAACTGGGCCATCCTTTGCTAATCTCAACAGGGCGGGGCCCATTTCTTATCCTATTGGTCCGATGCCACTGCAACTTCTGGTAGGAGAAGCCACGCCTTCTTCAATTGGTTCCACAACTGGAGGCGGTCTTAATGGTCACGTCGCTGATTGGTGACGTCACTTTGAGCCAGAACCCGCTTAGCCTTATATTTCCACAAACTTCAATATATTTAACAATACAAATTAATTGCTAAGAACTAAGAAGCCAGCTTTACCCATAAATCGGATAATGGCCAAATAAGGCAATAACCACCGTTAATCATTCCCAAGGACAGGATGTACGTTTTGTATAAATACTAGATTATTTAATTTTAAACAGATTCAACTGTATGAATGAATTAATTAATTTTAAAATACCAACAAATACTGCACATACTGTTACTGCAACACCAACTCTTACAAGTAAATTGAATAGAGCTTCTATGTCGACTGTGCCCATTATGCCGAACATTTAGTTGTGGACAGAACACCGACTATACAGCTGCCAACTGTTTAACATGGGACACAACGCTCTCAAGAGCTAACGCAGAACCATGGTTTATTTAGATATTTTTCCAAAACATGAAATTGATATGTATTTATTTTCGGTCAGTTCTGGTTAACTGTAAATGTTTTGATAGATAATTTGTATGTTCATTTTTAACTAAAGTGTCGATTATATTTGAAATATAACTTATAATTGATATTTCTTTATTGAATTTGTTTGGTTCAATGGTAATAATTGCTTTATGTACTAATGATCTATATCGGCTAATTTTATGCTTTTTATGGTGACATGAACCGTTTGAAATTGTAATGCCTGTATGTGTAGGTATTTTGAATATGAAGAACTCAAATAAATTGTTAATATTAATTAAAACTCATCAATGAATCAAAACATAATAAATTTTATATCATCACCACAACGAAGCCAAAACACATACTCATCAGAAACATGTAATTAAAAATGTGATCTAAATAAAGGTATTAGCTAAAATGAGAAATTGACTGCCCGTAGAGATTCATTTTTTGTAGATAAATCTTATTATTGAGTTGGTATAATTTTGATTAATGCAGAGATCAAATAATTGAATTGACTTCATTTTGTAACTAATTCAATTTATTATTAAATAAAAATTAATTAATAAACATGTACATTCTCGAGGAGGTATTTTAGAAAACATACTTTAACGTCAAAACTTACAAGAATATTATGTAATGGTAATTTTATGTCTTGTGGTTTATTAATTAGATCTCAATAATTCTAATAGACCGTTTTGAGTTGTACTTAAATTGTTTGTTATTATCTGGTTTAGTTTATTTGCTAAAATATGATTAGGTGCATTGATGTAAAAACTGGTCTAATGGCCATATTTGATTCGTGAAATTTTATGAGACCGTATAGTTTTGGTGCTTTGGGTTCTTGTCTAAGTTTGTTGTTTCTTTTTCTAATTCTGTAAAATAGATATTGCAGTTTTGTAAACTTTGCCTCAAATATTTTAAACAATTTTCGTTACTAACAAAATATTTAACTTCTCGCAATTTTCTTATAAATAATTGAAAAATGTTACCTTTTCTGCTTTAACTGATTTTAGTAAATTAACCGTTGTAATTTGTGATTTGAATATTGGGATCATTTCTAAGATGCTTTTCAGATTCTACTCCTAAATTCTCTTTAATTTTTAGTGAATATAGGAAAAGAGCAAAGATTAAAACCTTTTTAAAAATTCTAATTTCTTGTTATTAAATTGAACATTTGAGAAGTTTACGAATCTTGTGAAAGTTGTAGGAATTGTTCTGATGTATGTTTGACTTTATTGGTGTTATCTGGATAAGTTTTAGAATTTTATTTTATGTGATGTATTTTCATGTGTGATTATTGCAAATCTATCAAATTCAATATTATGTAATTTTATATAAAATTTCAGAGAAGAGTACCTTCAAATAAACATGCTGGTTATCTCTAATTTGAAACCAATTTAGCTTTCTTTAGCAAATGCTTTCAGCGTTCTTAATTATCTTCTCAGTTATCGAATTTCTAGTTCCAGAAAACAGGTTGACGTAAGTAGGTATCACCTGTTTCTTTAGAATCTTCGTTAAACCATCCACTTTACTTGTTATTCCGTATTTAATCTTAACTTTCTTTTATAATTTGGTTTGCTAGTAGACGTAAATATTAAAATATCTGGTGTTAACACCACACGACCTTCCAACCTTCAAAATGGAAATTAAAAGAAATAATTTTAATAAGATTTTTAGGATAATTATGCAACCTTTTTGTAATAAGTTCATACGAAAATAGGCAAGATTTAAACAAAACAATAATTTATCAAACAGACCTTTAAAATTTTACGTGAGGCGAGTTAATAGACATCTTTAGATGCTATCTTAAAAATTAAGAGAAATGAAATAATTTTAATTATAATTGTCCCAGGATAATTACGAAACCTTTTTTATACGTTCATAACGAAAACAGGCAACATTGTAAAACCAAAATCTATGTCAGAATCACGTTTAAACACATGTCAGATTGAGATTCATAGACATAATACATGTTATCTTAAAAAATCCAATGACGACCGCTACTATCAGATATCATTAGTACGGTTAACAATTTTCGTTCATCTTCAATTAATTTGCAAGTTAGTTGCTTTAGATTAGAAACGTTATAAAGAAAACTTATGTTAACCACCCATATTCTAATTATTTTAATTCTAAACATGTTTTTGACATTTCTAAGTTCGTAATTATTTGAAACATCAATACTGGAAGTTTCAAGCCAAATAAATGAAAAGAACTCAATAAAGAAAAGTTATAAAAACCAAATTTTTTAAAATATGCCTACACTTTTTTATAAAATTAATCGTTATTCAGATAATGTAAAATTGAACTAGCACTTAAATTCAACATTAGGAATTTTGCCGAAATACGCGCGCGAAAAAATCATAGAACATAATTAACCATACGTTTTATGTCATATCAGGTATTTTATAACTAATCAATAAATATAAAGCTAAAAATTAGGTGCGGGTTAGTTCGGATACAGGAACCAACACGACACGCACACACACACACACACACACCACACACACACACACACACACACACACACACACACACCACCACACACACCACACACACACACACACACACACCACACAACACACACACACACACACACACACACACACACACACGACACGCACACGCACGCACACGCACGCACGCACACAGCACGCACGCACACACCCACACGCACACGCACACACGCCACACGCACACACCGACCACACCACAGCACACACACACACGCACACACGCACACGCACACACAGCACACACGCACACACACCACCACACACACACACACCGCACACACGCACACACCACACGCACACGCACACGACCACACACGCACACGCGCACACGCCACACACACGCACACGCCACACGCACGCCACACACACACGCACGCACGCGCACACGCACACACCGCACACGCACACACGCGCACACACGCGCACACGCACACACCGCACACACGCGCAGCACGCGCACACGCCACCACCGCACACGCGCACCACGACGCACACGCGCACACACGCCAGCACACGCGCACACACGACGCACAACGCGCACACGCGCCACACGCGCACACACGCCAGCACCGCCACCGCGCACACGACACGCACAGCACGCGCACCACACGCGACACGCGACACACGCGCACCACGCACAACACACGCACACGCGCACACACGCGACACGCGCACACACGCCACACGCGCACACGCAACTGCACACGCACACACGCCACACGCACACACGCGACACGACACAGCAACGGGACACGCGACATAGGACACGCACACGCGCGACCGCTACAACTGTCAGCGCGTACACGCGACACGCACACGCGGAACACGCGGCACAGCGCATACACGCGCACACGCCGCACACGGCACACTGCACACGCGCACACGCCACACGCGCACACGCGCACACACGCGCACAGCGCACACCGCGCACACGCACATCACCGCACACAGCGCACACACGCCACACGCGCACACGCACGCACGCACACAGCGCACACGCGCCACACGCACACACACGCGCACACATGCGCACACACGCACACGCGCACACACACGCACACCGCACACCGCACACACGCGCACACGCACACACGCACACCACACGCACACACACACACGCACACACGCACACACACAGGAAAACACGCGCACACGCACACACGCACACACACACACACGCACACGCACACGCACACGCACACGCACACGCACACGCACACGCACACGCACACGCACACGCACACGCACACACACACACACACACACACTCACACACACACACACACACACACACACACACACACACACTGCACATACACTAGTTAAATTATCTAGTAGAGTAGTTTTATGGCGTTATAGTTAATGTGTTCTATTATTTTATCACCGGTAATCTTATTTGTTGTGGTCACATCGGTATCGTGTCATTTAAAAATTATTATCTTATTGTTCGGGTCCATAAGGGTTCTGTTTAGTTTAGCTATAAGTTTATTTGTCCCACTGTATGTGTCTGTTTTAAGTGGAATCAGTTACGTTATGAGAAAATGCGTGTTTCACTGAGGAGGCAGCCTGACGCACACGCACACGCATACGCTTACGCACACAGATTTAACGAAAACATATTCCGAACTTGTGAATATCAGTTACGTGCTTGTTAGGTTTGAAACGGAAGCGACGTTTCGGGTCGCTTTGGATATGCCTAAATAGTTATTGTATCTAAGACAATTCAACTCAACGAGTTAACGTATAAATACATATAAAGTTTAATTTTAATGGAATTTTATTCTCTCGGTAGCTCAGTTGGTTAGAGTTAATTCTAGATAAAATGAAGTCGTACGTTCGAATCGCATTCGAGAGAATTTTTGATGTATTAGATAAATATAAAAATATAAATCTCTTTACCACATCAATACAAAATTGATAATTGAAACTTTACATATGATTTAATGGAGATATTTAACACCATTATTTAATCTTGTATTAGTGAATTAAAATTGTAAAATATCAAACGATATTTGTTTACGCTAATGATTTCGTTCCAAAATAATGAATAAGCCTCGCACATTCATATTCTTATAAAATACTGTTAATGAGAGTTATTTAAATGAAAACAACTCTGCCCATTGTTCCTACATGCTTATTTAGTCTCCTCTCAAGGAATTTTACACTGTGCTTATATTTGCAATATGCATCGTGTCCGCTCTATTTATTGCGTTCTAACTTCTATTGGTTAATAGTCATTAAATCGAATACAGGGTAAGTCAAAACACAAGTACAATATTTTATTAGTAATTTGAAATGGATCGCCCTGTATTTTATTTTACAATTTCAAAGTACTATTACCATAGTTTTATTTTTATTAAGCATTCCCTAGGCCTAAAGTTAATAGTTTTTGAGATTTTCTCATTTTTCTATGCAAACTATTAATTAAGTATCTAAATGTTTGATAATTTTATTTTGAGCTGGCCATGATTGATTTGTCAAAAATTGGCAGTTTACCATTACTGTTTAGTTAAGCAAATAACGAATACAAACAGAAAAATAATTTATTACAAATAATTTTTACATAAAATTTTACTAACGCATAAATACAAAACATCACCCAAAAAAAAAACCAACACTTATTTTACTAAAATACAGTTACATAAATTGTTCAAAATGATCTCCTAAGACATTTTGAAATACATTTCGTATTCCATCTTTCATGCCTTCCCTTGTCGTAGGCGGTGCTTTATACACTTCGTTCTTAGCATAATCCCACAAAAATGAATCTATTTTATTAAATTCTGGAGACCTAGGTGGCCACCTTACCGGTCCGCCTCTTCCGATCCATCTTTCAGGTAACTCATCGTCAAGTCCACCTTGAACTAATGCATTATGGTGAACAGCAGCACCATCATGCAAGAACCACGATCGTTCACGTATACGAAGTGGAACCTTTTCCAATAATATGGGTAATTGATTTACTAAAAATCTAAATACATCTCACTATTTACATGCTCTTCAAAAAAATAAGGTCCCACTACATAGTTACCAACAATACCTCCCATACATTTAGCGACCATCTAGTTTGATTGTAATTATGTGGTATGGATTTGTTGTAAATGCAAGTTATGCCTGTCAGCAGAACCATTTTTATGAAACGCAGCTTCATCACCAAATAGTACATAAAACACCTCTCCCTTGTTTAACTTTTTCTAAGGCCAATTCACAAAATATAATTCTCTTCTCAAAATCATTGCCATTTAATTTTGGCGCAATTGAATGTGGTAAGGGTGCATCTTATTTTTAGAAAGAATTTTTTGTACGTAGTAGTAACTAAGTTCTTTTTCGTTGCAAATATTACTTATGTGGATTTTCAGTCACAGTATTTTTTGTTCGTTCGTGTTTTCCATAGCCAACTAAACCAGTGCGGTTAAACCAATCCTTTAATCTTTCAAGGTTTACTGTAGTAGGCTGTCGCTTCTCAGGAAACCGTTCATGATAAATTCTTGTTGATAATAATGCGTTTTATTGCATTCTCCCAATATCCAAATCATATCAACCGTTTCATTACCAGTAAAATTCATCGTTGCAGCTTAAGAATTGTTCATACCGCTGAATTAAACAAGATGATAAACTGTCAGTTTTTGACAAATCAATCATGGACAGCTCAAAATAAAATTATCAAACATTTAGTTAATTAATACTTTTCATAGAAAAATGAGAATATTTCAAAAACTATTAACTTCAGGGATAGGGAACGCTTAATAAAAATAAAAGTATGGTAATAGCACGTTGTAATTGTACAATAAAATGCATGGCGATCCATTTAAAATTACTAAGAAAATAATGTACTTGTGTTTTGTCTTACCCTGTATTCGATTTCATGAATGTTAATAAAATTAATAAATTCTTTTTAATTATACAGGGTGCTGATCTTGTTACGGTGTTTATGGCAAATTGGTTATAACTTTTTAAATACTCTGTATAATATATTACAACTTTATATTGTTGTAATGGGGAAGGGAAGCGGATTTTAAATTTAAAGTAAAATACAGTCCAAATTGCACCCCATCTAGAGTATAATTCTCATTTCTGGTTTGGTGCTCCTCAATATACTCTTGATATCGTTGATCATATTCAAGAATGAGAGATTAGGCTTATAAGTGACTAGGGACATACAGTCTCTTGAGCATAGAAGAATCGTTACAGTTCTTTCTTTATATTATCGGTAATTACATTCTTTGATACCATCTTGCGACATCCTTGCTAGGAATTCTCTGTTCGCTCATTCACATCATCAATATGCAGTACAAATCTCCTTGTGCCAAATGGGAGCAATCAACGTTCTTCTAAACTCTGAAATGATCTCCCTAGGTTATGTTTTCTTCTCACTTATGATATGGAAAATGTAAGGTAGCCATTCATAGGCATCTCTTGTCAATCCAATATTCCGCTATCCATCCTACCCACTGTTCCTTAGTGCTTTAGCACGGTAATCCAAACTGAGCTTATTCAGGTCCACAATCTGCTCATAGAAGATGAAAAGAAAAAATGGAATACATGTTTATTAACATATAGTTAGAGTATTTTTGAAATATTACCTATCACTACAAATCAATCATTTCATAGTACAAGGAACAAATGGTTCTTTACAAAAGCGTGTATGTATTATATCTATTTTGGATAATACTTTGAAAACAACATTTTTTTATAGTGTTAACTTTGAAAACACTAAATTAAACCTCCCGTGTTTTTAAAACTTATATGTAATATAAATTATTATACAAAGGTTCTAAGAAATTTTACATTTTCATTTTTATTAAGCAGTACAATAATAAAAACTCTAGATAAAAACTTATATGGCATAGGATAAATACTCATATACCTAGTTTATAAATTGACGTCATGAATAGGTAAGTCATATCTAACACGAATTTAGTTGAAGATATCTTTGAAACTTATTCCTACTTTATGTTGCAGATAAAGTTCCGACATACCCAAAAATAATAATTTAGATTCAATATTAAAAAGTTTCCACTAGAGACGAAAGAATTGTTGTTCAGACCGTGCAATTGCAGAAACTGGAATTCTATCTTCAACTTTCTTTTATATTTCTCCCAATGGCTTTTTCTTTTTCAATCCAGTTACGATGCTACTTTTGTTTTATGCTAATTAAGTTCACAGATCTGCAACAACTTCATATTAGGCTTGCTGCAGTTTAAAGTTATAAACATAGTTGTACATTTCTAATGCACATGTTATAAGTAATTGAATATGTGTTAACGTGTAAAAAAATAACATGGTAAATGACATAGAGTCAACGACATAATATCCATTACTTGATTTTATCTGTATATGAGTAAATACAACAGAAATCCATTATGAAGTAAATGGAATACAATATTCAATCTTAATGGAAATCCCTTTTACAAACATCTTAACGATAACCCAGTACAACACAAACACAAAATAGAAAGTTACAGTTCAATACTGTCTTAATAGAATTAAATCAACAATTCATAGTAAAATATATCCTGTGGATTATCTAGCTTGTGAATTGCATTAAGTGTCTTTTCGTTTTCAGAAACCTGCTATAACGCATTTAGGTCGTACATGGTTTTCTATCAATTACTTGATAGAGTTATATTGATGTTATGTTAAAAGCCCTAGTATTTGATATGTTTTGGCGTGCAGACTTCTTTCAAAGCAACGAATGCTTGATTTAATTTGTTTAAATTAATTTAAACTTTATTGCATTAATTTTTAATTTAATACTAGTTTATTTATAATTAGCAATGAAGGCAGTCTCTAATAAGTAATAAAGAATATTTTCATGAGCACAATATTAATCAAAATAATTGCTAAAGATACGAAAAACGTAGAAAGCATCTCTTAGTGTCATTATAGAGCCTTCAGTTTGTTTCTATTTTCCATATAACTTTACATTAAAACGGACCATATACAGGGTGTCCATTTTTCAAGTGCCTGCATGGGGATCACGCTTATCTTTAGAGATAAACAGTCGCTTAAATTAGGACAAAGATGCGCATTTTTATATTGAATAATAATCTGAAAGAAAATTAGAGCTGTCATCTTTTGTTTTTAGAATTATTGCAAAAAAAATGAAAATGTTGGTTTTCGTTTTAACTTTTTTAAGCTAAAACTATTACAACTAGACGTTTTTAACTAACACATTGTTAAGGCACTTCTTCACAAATAACCCAAATCTGTCATCGTAGTTCCCATGACACCCTAGACGCAAAAGATACAACATCCAGATTTGTTTTTTCTTATGAGTGCCATTTTCGATTTTTGCATTTTCATATCAATTTTTTTCTGAATACAATGATGTACACACAACAACGTTAGATTGTTTTAACGAAAAATTGCTAGTTCCACCATTTCTTGTGTGTAATTCACTTTTGTGCCCCAAAACTTCCTTTTTCCAATGAAGAAGAAAGAGGTATGCTGCGAATTTATTATGTTTCGCATCAAAGTGCAGTAGTCATTGCAGAATCATATTTGCAGCCTTATCTGGAGCGACAACAACTGAGTTTAAGGTTTTTTCAATTTATGAATGGAAATTTGGGTGAATAAGATTGGTTTAATGAAGCTAAACAACGAAATTATGGCGGTAGGCCCAATGAACATGAACAGGAAATCTTACAAGAGGTGAAAATTCACAGGATCTTTATAACGAACACCTAAATATTAAACATAAATTTGTTCATTAGGTACAAGACAATCCCGTCTCAACGAGGGAATTTGCAGATCAGCTAGACTTATCACACCAAGCCGTTTGGAGATCACTCAGTAATCGGCCTTTATCCAGGAAACAGTGGTCAACGTGTAGCTTTTTCCACGTTTCTGATAAATCAGCTACAGAATACTATGGTCTGATGAGTGCAAGTTCACTAATGCAGGAATGTTTAATCGTCACAATGAGTATTACTGGTCAGTTGAGAACCCACATCAGTTTCAAGAACGGCGAACGCAAATGCGCTTTGGTCTTAATGTGTGGGTTGACTTTTTGAGCGATACAGTAATAGGTACATTCATCTATGAAGAAAATTTAAATGCCGATCGTTACCTCGATTTCTTAAGGATGTTTCTAACGTACTTTGTGGCCAACAATATTGCTCTTTAGCGTTTAAATGCAATCTGGTTCCAGCAAGATAGCGCGCCGACGTATAATACTAGGAGGGTTAGGGAATACTTGTCGGAAATGTTCCCCAATCCAGCTATTGCTAATAACGGTGATATACACTGGCCAGCACGGTCGCCCGATCTGACTCTTCTAGACTACTATTTGTAGGTGACAATGAAAAATAAAATTTCTAAAACGCTACCAGATAATCTGAATGAATCTCACGGAATAATTATTACCACTTTTAGACATGATATTAGGAGAAAGCATCTCTCAAGAGCCATAGATAATCTAAGACAGCGAGCGGCGTTGTGCCTTAAAGTGGAGGGTGACCAATTTGAACGCTGTAACTTTTGTATCATTTTTTCTTCTTGTGTTTAATATTGTTCTTTTAATTATAATTATTATTTCCCTTGGAACCTTTATTTTGTTGTGAACTATTATGTGTGATACATCATTGTATTAAAAAAACCTGATATAAAAATGAAAAAATCCAAAATGACACCTATATGAAAAACAGAGCTGGTTGTTGTATCTTTTGCATCTAGGGTGCCATGGAAAATATGACAGACTTAGATTCCTTATGAAAAAGTGCCTTCACAATGTTTAGTTAAAAACGTCTAACTTTAGTGGTTTTCACTTAAAAAAATAAAAATGAAAAACAAAATTTTTATTTTTTTGCAATAATTCAAAAACAAAAGGGCACAGCTCTAATTTTCTTTCAGATTATTATTCAACATAAAAATTAGCAACTTTACGACTGCTTATCTCTAAAGGTAAGAGAGATCCTCATACAGGCACTCGAAAGACGGCTAAATCCATTTTTCCCATGAAACATTTTTGTCAGGGTAACTCAATCGAGTTTGAAGGGAATGAAAAATTCGCGAGAGCTCACACGAGCGTTTTTTTTTTAATTTTTCTTGTACATGGGCGTAGCCAGCTAAGGGCAGGGAGAGGCAACTGCCCCCCCCCTGGAAGAGCAAAAATAAATTAAATAATTTTTAAATTTTAATAAACAAAAAATTAAATCTAAAATATACATATTTTTCTGTTCTGCATATTTTTTTTGTTATCTGTTATTAGTTTAATTTAAGTATAATTAAAATCTCAAGTTTTGTTTTCATTTGCCTTTTCTTTTATCCTAAAATTTTACATTTTGAACGACCATGGACCATGGTTTCCTCCCTGTTATAAATCCTGGCTACGCCCTCGTCTCTTGATTCAAGAGCCCAAATGACAAGAATATTTAGGGATATTAAAAGAGAATTTGTCCTAATTAAAAAAATCACTACAAATGCATTTTAGAATGGTTAATACACAACGTGATACATAAACATATAACTCAAAACCAATATTCTTGAAATCATTAAGAGCGTTAGTACCAAACCTGGCCATTCTAGACGTTGCGTATTGTAGCGAACTCATTTATGCATTGAATATACATTTCTTATTTTTAAGCACTTTGTACATATTTAAATATGTTACTTGACTTTATAGTAAGATGATATTTAAAATTATAAATGCAATATTGAATTATTCTGTATAGCGCAAAAATCTTTGCGGGGGTATGACGTGATGGATGAAACAGTCAATGCTGTTTATGCCGTCAAAGGGAGCCCACGTGGGTAAATTCTACTACCGAAAGTGCTTGGATGAGAATGAATCCTACGGCACACGTTCAGAGGTTATCACTAGAGCTTTAGCAGTAAGAGCACGCAGCTAAAGTGATAATCGATACAGTTATGAGATAGTGCCCACGGTGTTTTTCAAAAGTACAGGCGAGCAAAAGAATTGGCGTTATAAATTATCGTCATTTGTGTTTCAAGTGTGGGTGCATAAATCTTAAACATTTTTGTATTGTTGAAGTCATTAATTTTCACCATTAGTTTATATTTCTCGAGAAAGCAAATAAAGCACTTATGTTATCGCGCGAAACTTGCGACGATTGGATCGATCATTATTAATGATTTTCATTACCTCAAAGATATAGAGATATTGATCAAACTATAAGTTAAATTTGGAATATTCTTTAAATATTACATAATGTGAAACTCTACTGTGATATTATCGATAGTAACCAATTAAGTGGGTCTACATTTCCGCGATTGTTTTAATCAAAATTACAGCGCACTGTTTGATGGACCAAGCAAGTGTAACCAATGTGTAAAAAGTCTATAAGAGGGAAACCTCAGCGTGTTCGACCAGCACCCTTGTACAGTAGTAGTCTGTATAATTTACACATTTTGTTTAGTTTCTTTATATACCCACAATAAATTGGTTTCCATGATGTAATTTAAGTGTTACTGATCATAAATTAGGTAAATATTAAGGTGTTTGTACATTCATCTTTAAATTGAATGATATTAAATTGCAACGTGTCTAACCAACCACGTCACTTAAAAAAGGGAGGAATTAGTTATCTCGACTAGTAACTCAGCCAAACGGTACTGAGACCGCAGAGCACTCGGATAGCGTGGGTGTTTTGAAGTGTTGATAAAGAATAAATAGATGGTTAGGTTAGTTATAAAGCGAGAACGAAATTGTAGGCAGAAAGATAAGAAGAACAGACAAGAAATAGGCGCCACAAGCTTTAAGGAAAGTAAAGATAAATTATTAGTTCTTGGAAGAGAATCCTTGTAAAGCTTGAACCAGGGACGAAATAGGAAGAACAGATAAACAACAATTCCCTAAACAACCGTAAATTTATTTATAAGTTTCCCAACAATAAATAACCTTTGTAAATTTTAATATCAAGATATAATAATAACAGTGCATGCCTATTCCAACATGCAATTTTACCCCAACCCCAGAGATAAGTGTAGTGTTATCTGACTATCACAATGTGAAACACTAAAGATAATTAACATATATTTTCAAAACGATTAGTGACGAGGGCAAATCGTGAGATTTTACGGGTGATAAACTCACTTTTAATAAATTTAGCTAATTTAATAAAAGAACGTAATGCCCCTCTCTGTTACGCTGAAAGATCTTTCATAAAACGTAAAAGGAAATTTTACATATACATATGTAACCGCAATAGTTTACGTTAGAAAGGTAACACTTCAACTTGCCTTTCGTTTCACAATATCCAAGCATAAACCCCCCTCAAGAATGACAAATTGAAATGTATATAGAGAAGCTTGTTCAGTTCATATACTAACATACACATACGAATGACTAATGAATTTCCAATTATCGATCAATGATCTGAACACTCTTATCCCCAATAAAAGAAACTTTGTACTTAAAAGCTAACATATGTAGTATAAATAATACGACATCGACAACCGGTATACAGAGCAGTTTGAACCTTCAAACGTAAGCCTCTACCCAGCTTAAGCGCTTTGTGATTTTTATTGCAATCGCTTAACTTCGAAAAAGAACCTAGTGTTTTCGCTCATCGTTCCGGTTCCGGCATCGTGATCTTCGCCGCTTCGGAGGTAGATCTGTCACTGCTTGCATACAGATAATACGAAGGAGCGGTCATCAGAAGAGGGCCACAGCCTAGCCGCAAGCAGGAGCCGCCGGAATATTGCAGCAGCAGCGGAAAATTCCAGGAATCTTCTAGAACACCACCAACCGCAGGATCGTCGTCGGGTCAAGGACAACTCTAATAGGCTAAAGGTATCATTAATAAATCATTTTAATTTAACTACTTTCTTGTTTTAATTTAACTGTGTATTTCCACCGTTTCGTATTGGGTCTCTGATTTCCAAGCCTTTTTTCCTCGGGGTGTGAGGCTGCACCTTGGCAGAGACCCGGCCTTCTCATAAACAGATTCTTATTTCTCTCTTAATCTATTCAAACAACCTATTACTAACCACGCAACCGAGATGGTCAAGCAAGGTCGCCACCGAGCTACCGTCAAAGTTGTGTCCCCTACCCCCGACGCCGTCCGTCCACCCACACCACCACTCACACAATCCTACGCACACACACTCGTTTCACCTCCACCTGCCTCACGTACACGCTCCCATTCCAATGCATCTTCCATATCCACCACATCCACACACTCTTACATCTCCACACGATCCACCTCTTCCACAAAACCATTCAAACCCGCTCACAAACCTGCACTCACCTACACCCGCTCACTCACATACACCTGCCCTGATACCTACACCCGCACACGCACACATACCCTCTCCTACACACCTTCTCAACCACCTACACCTGCCCTGAGTCCTAAACCCGCTTCACCCAATCCTATACCTACCCACCCAATCCTCGAGATATTGCATCCGCAATATCCAACCATACCACCCAAAAATCCTTATTCAACTCCTTTAAATCCCTCAACCTTCCGTGGTTGAACTTGACGTTCAACCACAACCACACCTGTCTCTTAGAGACATCCTCTCCCCTTCCGGATGGTACGCAGCTTAGGCTGCGACACCATTTCGGTGAACCTACCGTTTCCCTTACCCAACTCTCCGGCCCCCGTACACCAAACACCACACCTAGAGCTCCTTCCTTTTCCTGCGTGATTCGTCACGTAGATAAGGACATCCTAGCCCAAGAGATCCTCGATGCGATCGATCTTCCACAAGTGAAGAAGGCCGTTCGTATCATCTCGAAGGCCACTAACACCCCTACCTCCCTCGTCCGAATCATCACTCCTTCCCAAACCACCCTCAGTACCTCCTCGCACAAGGTGTCGTCATGTTCGGGCGACGCTTCATGTGCGAACCCTCCCTAATCCCTCAACCGCTCCCAAGTATTGCTCCACCTGCACGCAGATGGGGCATACCGCGGAGGAGTGCCCTACCCGATCCATCCGATGCCCCTAACTGTGGCGGAAGCCACAGATCCACCCTGTGCAAAACCTCGGCGAACCCAAAGTGTAACAACTGCGGGGAGCCCATCCTACTCCTTCCAGTGCCGGAAGCGTCGGGAACCTCCCAGTTCCCCGTCGAAGATGGCTACCTCGATCCTATCCTGTCTGAAGAGTCCGACTCGGAAGACACCGCACACCTTAAACCCGCTCCCGACACACAATCCTTATCCATCAAGGACTTCTTGCAAGTCCTTACACACCCTTCTCACCATGTTCCCTGACCGACAGTCTAGGGTTGTTCGAACTCTAGACTCGGTCTCCCAACTTCTTCCAACGGCGTATCAACGCCTGCGTATCCGGTACGCGGATGAAGGTCGCCGTAATCCGCCAACCACACCTTAATCCTTTCCAATGGATATCCTAACAGGGACCATTAATGCCAGGGGGTGCGTCGGAAACGCCCTAATTAAACACCTCCTACACACTCATAATATACACATCCTCTCAATAACAGAAACTAAGCTCACACCCAAGTGCTCCTTAAACTTTAATTCCTATCACTCCTTCCTAAAATAGCCAACATGGAACCGCCCTCCTAGTTAAAATTGCTTCCCATCCACTCCTTTTCAACTTCCTGCGCATTTGCAGCATCTCGAATGCGTTGCTGCAACGGTGCACTTCCCACCCCAATAATCTTTATATCCTACTACAACAAACCTGGCCATAATACCCTATCAGATGAGCTTTTAATTTACGCCTCCAGCCTCAATAATGCCGTTATCCTCGGTGATTTTAATGCCCGCCATACCCAATTTGGTGACACCGCAACTAATGACAACGGTAACAGGCTGTCATCTGCTCTGTTGCAGTTGCCATTGTTGCGAGTCGCCAACAAACAACCCACATTCTTTAGCCATTAGGTGCCTCAATAATAGACCATATCATAGTATCCGAACCCTTAGCCACTATTTCGATCGTGAGTGCTTTCTAGGCACCACGATCACATCAGATCACATACCCCTACTGGTCAAAACTTCATTTTGTCCAGCTCCTCCCACCTCCTCAACATACAGTCATCAAAGATTTTTCTAAAGCAGACTGGAATGTGTTCTCCGATCACATCTCCAATAACCTTCCACACCCAATCTTCAAACGACCCAAGATCTCGAGAGAGCCATTAGAGACCTAACTTCCGTAATTGCGGAAGCGGTCGATACCTGTGCCACTAAAAACATCGACATTTCTCACAAACCGCTCCCACAACACATTGTGAACTGGATCAAAGAGAAAAGACGAATTTATCGTCAATTCCTGCGATCCAGGGATCCGGCTCTCAAGACCGAATATAATCGCCTAAACGCCTTAATCAGGCGAGAAACCAACAAACACCTGAAGACTCCTGGTCCAAAGCCACCTCCCAGCTAGATTATAGAAATGGCAAACTCTTCTGGCAACAGTTTGATAGACTGACCAGAAGAAAGTTAACCCTAAATCACACCTAACCGACCTTCAGGGCAACCTAATCTCCTCCGACCAAGGAAAGGCCGATTTCTTTGGTCACCACCTTCAAACCATTTTCCAATCCCCAGATGATCCCCAGTTTGATAACCGTTCAAGGCACTCCTCGAGGGTCGCCTGGATGAATTCCGAACCTTAACCTTCCTGAACCCAACTCGACAACGAGAGTCCTTTTATGCCCCATTACGCCCGACCAGGTCCTCACATATTTCAAAAAGGAAAAATTCAGCCCCAGGTCGTGATGGCCTAAATAGAAAGATCCTCAGGCACCTACCCGACCCAACCTCCGTTTACTCACCGACATCTATAACAAATGCCTTACCCTATCGTACTTCCCGACGGACTGGAAATCGGCTTCCACCGTCATGATACCAAAACCTCACGCTGACCTAACCTCACCCTCCTCCTATAGACCCATATCCCTCCTGAGTTGCCTCGGGAAATGCTTCGAGCAGATCCTAGCCAGGCGACTCAGGGAACACCTAGAATTTAACGACCTTCTTCCCAACAGCCAATTCGGCTTCCGTCCCAACCGAACGTGTCACGATCCCTTGTTGAAGCTGCTTACAGAGACCACCAGAGCATTCAACCACAAGCAATGCAATCTGGCTGTGTTTCTGGACATTAAGCAGGCATTTGACAGGGTCTGGCACGTCGGTCTCCTGCACAAGATCCGAAGCCTAAACATTCCCGATCCTTTCACCAAACTCCTACTTTCGTACCTGACCAATCGATCAGGTCAGGTCAAAGTGGGGAAAACCTCTCAGATCCTTTCCAACCCACAGCAGGCGTACCGCAAGGTTCTGCCTTAGCCCGATCCTCTACACTATATTCGCTTCCGATATTCCCGAAGTCACCCAACCCGGAGTAGTCGTAGCACAGTTCGCAGATGACACCGCCTTCTGGACGGTTAATCGGAACAGTGAAACGGCCTCCCTCCTCATATCCAAAACCCTACGGAACTTCTCCAACTGGGCCAACCGGTGGAGAGTCTCCGTCAATCCTACCAAGACCAAGCAATCCTATTCCGCCATCCTCATTACACGAAGATAAGTCCCAAACTTGCCTCCAAAAATGTGTCCCTCACCTTGAATCAAGAAAGACTCCCTCTCCAAGATAAAATCACCTACCTTGGAATCCTTTTCACGAGAACCCTCAATTGGCTCCCGGATGTTCAGAAAACCCTCAATAAAATTAGGAACCGCGCGAACCTACTGGGCGCCCTCCGGGGTAGAATCAGAGGTTGTCACCCAAAACACTCATGCACACTTATAAAACCTACATCCGCCCTGTTATGGATTTCCGAGCTCCCATATACACAATATAAACTCCAAAAACCTTTCCTCTATAGCTTCCTGTGAACGCCGAATTTTCCGACGTATACACCGGTACCCTTCAGGTACCCTAATAACCTCATCATCCATCACGCCAATATACCACCAATCAACCATAGAATCCAAACCCTTCAGAGAAATTACACGCACAAAAGAATTTTCGGCGACACCGTCCCAACCAAAGAGATCCTGACCACTCCTTATAAATACCGATTTCCCCAATTCCCACGAAAGAACCCAAATTAAAATTTAAACATCCTCCCGCTATCCTTACCCAACTCCTCGACGACCTCCCAGAGGAGATTGAAGAATCCATGGATAACATCCCTTATGCCTTCCGCATCCCCACGTTTATTGGATGACGACCCTAGCAAGATACCGGCCAATGCAGATAAACACACCAATCACGCCAAACCCACCCACATACAACACGCACACTTAACCCAGTAACTCTCACTACTGAATTAAAATCAAATCTTTTTTTCTTTTTTAACCTAAAAATAATCACACCTCATGATTGTACACTATACAATAACACCAGACAACGCAACACAACAACAAGGAATGACCAGGGCTGAAGAGGAGAAGGACTCCTGAACAGTCCACAATAAGATAAATATAAGCAAATAATAAGTAATTACTAACACAAAAGCATGAGCATACAAACAAAAAAAAAAAAAAAAAAAAAAAAAAAAAAAACAACCGGTATACAATTTATGCTTTGAGTTACTGCTACTGCGCAACGATAGCATAAATAATAGCTCCTGAAGTATCAAAAATGGCAGCTATAGTTAACACATCACTGGGTGTTTTATGTAAAATTTCAGTGATAATCACTCGGAATTTGGTTAAATTAAGTGTACAACATATTAGCTAATGATTGGATCAACTTATAACAGTTTATACTAGTGAAATCTTTACGAATCTTAAATGAATTCGACTATAAAGATGATACCGAAGTTGCAATAAAGGTAAATAATATATTCAAAAAAAATTTTTGTAATATGAATAATTTAAAGGCACTTCTGTGTAGATACTGTAGCTATCCCTGCAGAAGGCAGCGTGTAAATTCAGCAATACAATGTTTATTAGTACGTAATAGAACAATCTAACCTTTTGATGGACGGGCACTTCCGTAGTTAATGCCGTTTAAATTCCATCCTCGTAATTGCTACTAGTAGCACAGCTACTAGTAATCACCTACGAGCAGTTTCAGTTACAAGCTCATCGTAGTAAAACCAAAAGTGAGACGAAAAGGTACATTAACGGATATTCAACGACTATGTAAAGTAAACGAAAAGACGAGAAGAAAAAGCAGAAAAAAAGCTAGAAGTAAGGTAAGATATATAATAGCAATTTATTTCTACAACATTGATTTACCTCTATAGATCGAAGACATATGATAATTTACTACGAACTGGTACTTCTTTTAATATCGTATTTTAAGCCTAAAAGAAGGATTCTAGTTATAACGAGATTGAACAAAAACCGAGCTAAACTTACCATGTCTGTGTGTGCGTAAGTAACATATTTTTTAAATCCGCATTACTAGCAATTTTGTTACTTCACCAAATGAAGAAATCATTTTTTTGAGAAAATTCTCCTTTGTGAATGGTGATTTATACCCCGAAGATCAACAAATAGAGAAATTTTCTAAAATATATTTTACACCACACAAAATGGCCGTTAAGAACCTACACCTTGGAAATTTTTATCTTATCAAATTTCTGGTTGTAATCAAAATGTTAAAACAGATGTATTTCAATAAAGCATGTTTAGTAATATGTAATTATTCAATGTTATCACCATCTAGTGACGATTTAGGAAAGTGACAGATACCTACAAAATGTAAGAATTTACAGCTAACCAGAAACCACGTATAGATGACACTAGTAGGTTTACTTTAAGAACTTTTATAAACTAAGAAATATAAATACGACAAAGAAATAATTTAGTCAATTATAATAAATGGTAAAGGCAGTAAATACAGAAAATTTAGATAATTTTGGGAGAGGAATAAGTAACGAGTAAACCGAAGTAAACAACTATTCAGTAACTATTCAGGGTACAGATAAATTTTGTTTTACCACACAATAATAATCAGGGAAAATTTATAGAATTGACCAAAAAGTATCCGATATCGATTCAAGTATACTTTTGGAGTTATAATTTAGCAACATAATTTCGCATATTTTAAAAATGTTGAAGTTTTCCGGTATCTTTAGCCTATCCAAAAGCGAACATTTTTAATTGTATACTACTACGCTAGCGCAGTAACTACGCCATTATACTTATATATTTAAGGTGGGCCCCGCTGAACGACATGGAGTGTACAGACTAAAGAATTGCTTTGTTCGGAAATCGGCCTCGTAGGTATATGTACATTACTATAGATTACAATTTGAAAGTATTTTAAAATATACAGATACATTGCGCCTAGTTTATGCGGCATATCAATGTTATGATTTTTAAAATGAAAGACTCTGTATCTGAAAGCAATTTCCAACTGCACGTAAAA
>JARFJB010000216.1:80000-135000 GCA_036346205.1 Vesta saturnalis
AAAAAAAAAAAAAAAAACACACACACACACAAACAACACAAAAAACAAAAAAAAAACACACACACACACAAAAAAAAAAAAAACATAAACACACACACACAAACACACACACACAAAAATTTTTAAAACAAAAATTTAATTTTACAAAAACACAAAACACAATAAATTTATTTTAAAAATTATATAACACAAAATTAAAAAACAAATGTCCTTCAAAAATAAATTATTGCATTTACATTCAATTTATAATTTCATTGATTTTAAATTTATTTAAATTCAAATTGAATAAATTTTTTAAATTTATTAATATAAAAATGATATTACTTCATAAATGTTCAAAAATATTCTTCATTATGTCAGCCTATTATAAAATTGAACAAATGTCTAATAAATTTATGAAGGCATTACAGAAATTTATATTTTATTCCAATATCAAATTATCATTATTCTTCCTGCTGCATGTCTTCTGACTTTTTTTTATTTTGTGATTTTATACTACATTTTATTTTTAGAAATAATGTTGAAAATGGTTCAATACATAATTTTTTAAAAAAAATATATTTCTTATGCTCTGATTCGTTATAAAGCATTTTAAATTTTCTTCTGTTGACTACAATTTTAATTCTTTATACAATAACAATAATTATACAGACTTTCATTTTTTAAATATCAAGTTATGCTAAGTCAGGTTTTGCCTCTTCATTATGATTACATTATATGCATTGACTGTGTTTTTAAATTGAACATACTAATTACATGTCTTAAAAAAATTCCATATATTATTATTATATATATATATATATATATATATATTATATTATATATATATATATATATATATATATAAAAAACAAACAACACACACACACACACACACACAACACACACACACAAACACACAGGCCGTCCATCGTTAGTAAAAAAGTCGAACCTGCGCCTAAAAAAATCGTAACTCAATGGTAAAATGATCTCGTAATTTGGTTACAATCGGAACCTGGCTTAAATCAGCTGCACCAGATCGTTTAAAATATTGCTTAATTTTTACAGCTTAAAAACCTAATTTATTTTTGTAATGCATTATATATAATTTTGTGAGAAAATATTAAATAAAAGCCTACGTATCTTTTATGACCATCTTTTGTAATATCATTTCCACTTCTAAAACAATGGATTAATCATTAATCATTTGAAATTTAAAAAAAAATATATTCTTATTAAAACAAAAGAAAATGTCCGTCGTTTATTGCACATTTAATTGTTTTTAAATTATATTTTTTATTCATTAATATATTTAAAAAATTTAAAAATATTGTTACGTATTCAAATCCAAATAACAGATCGTGTATTTTTTTATTATTTGACGTTCTTTAATAGTTATTGTTGTTTATATAAAATTTTGATAATACGCTGTTTTCTTTAAGTTATACTAACAGCGAAAGTAATAAATATAATTTATCCTGAAAGAATTTCAGAAACGTTCTACCATTTGCTTTGCCTAACGTTTGAAATTCTATGAACTGCAATGTTTCACCTGCGCCAGATATCCAAGCTTACGATGGATGGCCTTGTACAAACATGGTCAATTTTGATACATTAAGGTGATGAAATCGAAATAAACTTTTCTTAATAGACATACCTCGAAAAATGCACCATAACTTTGATACAGCGTGTTGAAGTTTCATTAAAAAAACTTTATAATTTAATATCTAAGGAGACACAAAAGTCACATTTTCAAATTTTGTACACTGCCTTTCCACGTATATCTGCATCTACTGGTCAAGTCAAAAATAGTAACAGAAAGATATTGACGCAGATGCGGGGGTTACATGTCCCTTTTCTAGAAATATTTAGTACGCCACTGGATATTTTTGAAAGAATTATAAAAATGCTAAATTGCCTATGGTATTCTGACGAAAAATGTGTTCCTGTAAAATTTTGATAGAATAAGCCGCTTCCGATCCATTTGCATTTAAACAAGCAGGCATAATAACGGAGATAATAGCCCGGTAAACATGGATTCAAAAACGTTTTATTGATATTTAATACAAAATTAACAAAAAATAACGAAACAAATTCACATATGTATTTACAATAGATTGTTGAAGTACCATCCTTCGGATTCAATTCGGTCTATTTGATTTAAAAAAAAATGTATCATTGATTTTCAGACTCTTATATTCCTTGTTTGATTATTTTTTGTCCCCTTCTAGATAATCAGACCCTATTTTAAAGTTTTTTAAATCGGTTTTACGATCAACTTACTCATTTTCGCTAGGTTTTTGACTTATTGTACAGACATTCCTTCTGAATAAATTTCGCTATTAGCGATTTCTTAATATTTTTTCATTTTATTTTACGTGTTCTCAATACCAATCAAGATATTTCGTTTGGAAAAATAAAACTCATTTTATTTTCGTTTCTTTTTAAATAGTGAGAATATAGGAAAACGCTTTCCTAACATTACAATAATGTGACTGCTTAAAATGATTTGTGACTTTTTATCTTTATTTTGTTAATCTGTATTTAAAATTTTTCAATATGGAAAAGAATAGCATCAAAATTAATTAAATATATTAATAATATAATACGCACGACACAGTTTACAAACAGTAAAAAAAATTAAAGATATCAATCCAAAACTCTCCATGAATTTACAAAAACAAAGTATTGATTAAAATAATAAAGGAAATACAATAAAAACCAACAAATACAAAATCAGAATATACTTTAGAACAACAATCAACGAAACTTATACTCCTTTAACAAAAAAAATACATTCATGAAGATGTCAAAATGTTCAAAATATGATTTCCTTATACTGAAAAATTACTAAAATGTTATATCTTAGTCTTACTGTTACGATTAACAGAATTAAAAGCTAAGCGTTAAATTTTATAATTTAAAATTTCATGGATACCACATACTAATAAAACGATCCAGAAAAATAAAAAGAAATTTTTCTAAAAACCCGAAAACTAAATAATTTTAAAATAACCAACGATAAGCTTTAATAATAAAAATATTAAGGGAAAAAAATATCATGGCTGAAAAAACTATGGTAAACAAACAATAATGTTTATGATTATAAATGGTTGCCTATAACCAACATAAACATCACCAAAAGAAGAATTGTATTTATGATATAACGTTTTATATACAAAAATATCTTGCTTTCATAATTGTAAAATATTCACATTTTACTCAAAACTTATTCCCAACTGTAATAATTTATTTAAACTTTTCTAGTCCACTTTATAAACTTTTTTAAACACTATATGATTCTTAACATAAAGTTTTTTTTATCACAATTTTTAATAGTAAAAACAATAATTATTAAAGCAAATAATAAAATTAATTCTTTGCGTTGCTTTCATATAAAATTATGAAGAATGATTTGCATCTAGTTTTATAAAAACAATTTGCATAACTCATTGTTAGTAGAAAGGAGACACCTCATTTCACTTTTTGACGTCATTTCACCAATTCCCCCGCTTACGTGTCGTATTTTTTATTTTTGCCATCCACGTGGGGACCGGTTTTCCACCCTTATTTTTTTCCCGCTTACGTGGGACGTTTTTTCACCCTATTTTTGCACATACGTGTGAGACCGCATTTTCACCCTTATTTTTATAACCTCGTGTGAGACCGTATTTTCTTTTCAAGGCCCTTTTAACCCTTATTTTTACTCGCTTACGTTAGGACGTGTATTTTCACCCTATTTTTACATCCACGTGTGAGACCGTGTTTTCAACCCTAATTATTTTTACCGTAGTGAAGACCTGTATTACCCTTATTTTTAAATTTCTTTGGGGTTAAACCTTATTGTTTAAGGACCTTTTAATAGGACTTTTTGAGACAGGGGTCTGGTCTTGGCTTAGAACTGTATTTAGGGTTGGAGCTTAGGGTGGTGGTCTAGGGTTAATCTTAGGGTTATTTGGTGGTATTAGACCTTCTGGCTATATTAAGAACAGTGCCCCTGGAGGTTAGGCAAATGCACACGCATACAATGTTGGAAATTGCATAATTAATAAGATATTATTATTAAATTATCGACCCTATTGCTTTAAAATGGCCACATGCTAATGATCTTTTACCTAAAATGTTGTATTTCTAATAAGGAGGTTCTTGTGCGACACGTGTAGGGCTTCGCAACTTGTTCTCAGGCCTTCGTGGCCCCTTTGAGTAAAATTGATTTTAGTGCCATCTAGCGTAAGACTAATGAACATTTTCTATAACAGAAGCTGATAATGCCACCTCTCTCTTACTCTATCTTGTTTCTTCCTTCCCTCTCTTCTCCCAACACACACACACACACACACACACACACACACACACAACACAAACAATTCAATTAATTAATCAATCTCAAACAAAGCACGCTCGATCACCAGATCAATCCAACCAATCAACCGAAATTATGTCGTACAGTTTGCGGAAATCAGATTACAGCAAACTGAATACATTAAGTTTAATTAAATATGACGTGAAATAATAATAATTTCTACCCTAATGGAATGATGCTTTATGTTAGAGATCCTCTAAACAGCCACCACTATACATTAGGAACATCATATCTGATTTATTTGCATGTTTAATTACATACACAAAACTATTTCATTGTAACGTGTTCATTAACAGCTGTAAAAACCCATTAAAAAGTAATAATTACTTATATATAACATAGAGTTAAATTAAAATTAACAGTTTTAAGAATATCAGGTTGATATAACGGAAATAAAAGGCAAAAGGTTTTAATGGTTTATTATTATATATGAATTAACAAACTATAAGTTTAAAATCCACGAATGCGTACTTACTATTTTGTAGAGTGATCTTATGACGTTATCCTATAAGCATGATAATACATTTTAAAAATCTTTATCGGCATTTTGTTAGCAATATCAGGTAAAAACATAGATTAAAATAATACGCTCACCTTTAGAAGTTTTTCCTTCAGCGCTGTCACATGCTAAACTGAATTTTTATACAACGTACCTCACTAAAACACGCTTTGTGAATGGCTGAATATAAACACTCGATTACATACCGGACATTAACTATTTAGAAAGTAATACAGAAAAACCTGAATTCGTATTTAATAATTATGTTGTACTTACAAAAAATTTACATTCAAAACACAAATATTTTAAAACGTCTAATACCACTAATGTTGCATCATAATAATAAAACTCATTATACAGTGATTACATATTAAATACTTAAAATATGTAACTTTATACTGCGTCTATTATTATTACATAGAGATGGGATTATTCTTAAATTTAATTGATTTCGATAGAGCTCTGGAAATACTACAACCGTTCGAAATCTTGCTTCTTCTCTCGATATCAAAAAAGCTATACTAGTGATACATTAAGTAAACATAATAGCGGATACAGCTACATTGCTAACGATTATTGATGTTTTTTGCATGAGATTTTTTGAAATGAGACAGCCTCGCAGGTATTTTTTAAGAAAAGCTATACATACACATCTCACGAGAGCAAACGAGATTTTTGAGATACAATCTCCTCATCACCTACACCTTCAACGATTATATTGTAACCTATAAAGCAAAGCTAATAACCCTAATAGTTTATCAGACATTATTACATGGACACGAGGTTAGCTCTAAATTAAATGGTTTCAACGCTGCTCTGGGAATGCTGTACACACTTAAAACCTTTAAGTCTGCTCGCCGAAGTTGTACCGTATTCACTTTCTTCAATTTTATCTGCACTCTGTTTCGAAGCTGTAATACGTTTTCTAATACATAAACAGAATCTTCAATACTGTGATACGTGTAGCAGCAAAACACATTAGCTAGTTAGTTTCACCTCTATATTACTTTACATGCAAGCCTGATCTTATCATAAATAAATACATCTGTCAAAAAGCTGATTAAACATAACTCCACGGCCAGGTATAGCAAGCAACGCTTCCAATTATAGCTCTTAGTCAACACAATAGGGCCTACAACTACATACAATCGACTAGCACTGCTTTAGCACGAGGATCAAACGAAAAACACGACGCACGCACGCACACAAGCTCGACGCACTCACGTCGCCGACGCACGAACGTACGCACGCTCGCACGTACGCAAGCTCACATGTACGCGCGTTGGCACGCCCGTATGTACGCTCGCACGCAAGCACGATGCGCACACACACACACACACACACACACACACACACACACACGAGAGGCGAAAACACGCTAAAGCGAAAACTTGTAAACTTGCAAACATGAATCAAGACGGTGGAGCACCGCTAGAAAAAACAGGTTTATTAACAAAACCGAAGGAAAGCTTAACGTTTTGAAATATATTATTATTATTATTATTATAAACAACAATACATCATTATTATTTAATAACATGCTTTATCGGTTTCTTCTTCTTCTTGAACCGAGAGTCGTCCTCATCATCATCATCATGATTATGAGATTTGCCCTTCCCCCCTACCTCATCGCTCTTCTTTCTCTTCTGTGAATCATCATCTTGGATGTGAGATACATCCAGCTCAACCACGTCATCGCTTTCATCATTATCTTGAACGGTTATGTTGTAATAGTTTATTAACAAGTCAGTAAAATCTCTAATGTCCGCTGATGTTGGCTCATAAACAGGAGAATACATTATAGTAATGCTCACTCGATGACAGTTACACTTTAAAGAGCGAAACACGAGAAACGAGAACGCAGCTAGCCTTGGGTCTTGTGCGCAAGCGTGCTCGTCAAGTTCGGGTAGAATCGGACATCTTCGGGGATGTCTGAAGTATTGACCTAACCACACTCTAACATAGCCCTGGGGATGTTTATAAATCTAAAGGCCTCTTTTATGGTCGAGGTATTTTCTCCTAAGACGCCAGAACGCAGCTAGCCTTTGGTCTTGTGCGCAAGTGTGCTCGTCAATGTTCGGTAGAATCGGACATCTTCGGGGATGTCTGAAGTAGGTCAATACTATACAATTTCCAACATTGTATGCGTGTGCATTTGCCTAACCTCCAGGGGCACTGTTCTTAATATAGCCAGAAGGTCCTTAATACCACCAATAACCCTAAGATTAACCCTAGACCAGCCCCACCTAAGCTCCAACCCTAAATACAGTTCTAAGCCAAGACCAGCCCATGTCCTCGCTTTAGCAAAAGTCCTAGCTGTCAAGGTCCTTAATACAGCCATAAGGTTTAACCCCAAAGAAATCATAAAAATAAGGGTAATACAGTCCTTCACGTATGCGAGTAAAAATAATTAGGGTTGAAAACACGGTCTCACACGTGGATGTGTAAAAATAGGGTGAAATACACGTCCTATACGTGAGCGAGTAAAAATAATTAGGGTTAAAAGGGCTTCGAAAAGAAAGATACGGTCTACACAGGTATATAAAATAAGGGTGGAAAATGCGGTCTCACGTGGATGTGCAAAAATAGGGTGGAAAAACACGTCCTACACGTAAGCGGGTAAAAATAAGGTGGAAAAACCGGTCCCCACGTGGATGTGCAAAAAGGGTGAAAAATACGCCCTACACGTAAGCGAGCGTAATCCCAAGGTCAAATGACGTCAAAAAGTGAAAGGTGAGGTGTCTCCTTTCTACTCATTGTTTACTGATAAACCGCAACGCCTGGAATACAACGATAGTACCTATACCGAAATAGCCCTCACCATGAATGAAGTTTCCTGAATGGCCATCATAATTAATTTTTGTTTCAATTTCTCGATAAAAACGAATTACACCAAGGATGGTATTGTTGTGTAATGTAGTCGCCTCATTTGAGACAGTCTGATTCTTCTTGTGTGGATATAACTGAGCTGAAGGTCAATATAGGTCGTGAAATTACTGCAATTGGGCTAAGAATACAGAAGTGATGGAAAGCACTGAAAAAGGTACAAATAAATGTGTATCTCTCAAAACAATAGTTCGTAGATAGTATATTCAGCTCAATGTGTAATAAAATTTAAAAAATTGAGTTGTCCTTACGAAAAGAGTATTCAAAAGAATTTGTTTTACACAAAATGAAAGTAAATAGCATTTAATATAACTGCACTTCAACCAAGTTAATGAAAATTAAAAAAATTTAATTTTTCCTTTAACAAAAAATAATTCAAGCTATTTTAATAAATAAAATATTGTTACACAAAAGAAAATAAAAATTTAATAACGCACAACCAATTAATCAAAATTAAAAAACAATTAAAATTTTTCCATATTAATTTTAAAAACCTTTATAATAAAATTTGAACATTTCTTTAAATAAATAAAATTTTGCCAAAATACATCTTCCAAAATTTTTAAAATTTTGAAAATTTTCCCATTTTTGTTTAAATTTTAAAATCTTTTATATGAACAACCTTTTTACCGAACCTTCCAAATTTCATTTACTTTTAAAATTTTAAATTTTAAGTATTGTCAAGTATTCTTATCCTTTCACCTTTAAGTGAACCAATGTTTAAAGGAATTTTAATTTAATCTTCTGGTATTTAAAAGATTTGCTCTTTAATTTAATAACTGTTTAGAACCAATTTTTGTTTAAGTGGGATTTAAAAGATTAATTAACAAGTTTGATTCAAATTGTTTGTCCTATGGATTAAAAAAGGAACAACCTTTTAGGAAAATTTTCACAGTGGTATCTTGGAACTAAGTTTATAGGGCTAGTGCAAAGAGTACATTTTGTGCCTTTACAGGTGTTACACACATCGTGACCAAACGCACAATGGTATATCTCCTTTTTTACTGTTTCGCTACACTTCACACATTTGGGAAAACTACGAGGTAATGAAGATTTAGTGCTGTTAATGTCTGTTTCACTCCTTGAATCTAAAAAATACTCCATTGTCGTTTCTAGAGAGCAAACCGTAACGTTACAATACACATTCTGTAAAGTAGTTGAGGAAATGGCTCCTTCGACGCATATTTTTATAGGATTCTTAATAAAATTATTAAATCTTGTGTTAGTTAAGTGTAATGAAGATCCTTTTTTATCATTTCCGTATACGCAGGTGTTGTATTTTATAACTGATGAATTTTGTAACATTGTTTTCTTTTAAAATATACGTACTTTCAACAATAATATTTTGCGTGGTATCAACTAGTGAAAAATTAATCGGAGAATTTAGTTTTGATAAAGATGAATTGTGATCATCTTTGTTTGCGTAAGATCTTTCTTCGTAAAATAGTATTTCTTCGTAAATATCTTCCGCAGTGTTTTGAGATTTTAACGAATGAAAACGAAATGGACATTCTGTTTCATGAATACCCCCATTATTAATACTAAACTGAAATTCACAACCATGTAAATGATAACGACAAGGAAATAGTAACAGTTTTGCAACAACTTCGTAGGTCACTTGTCGGGCACAGGTTTCTTTTTCTTCGAAAGGTAATATTTTATAACACTTTCCACATATTTGAATTTTATTTGGAGTAATCATTATTGGTGCAATATTTAAATATCCATCACATCGTTTACATTTCAGTTGTTGTAATAGAATTGGATCTAAGGTTAACATGTTGGTAAATGATTCGTAATTTACTAACAATACAGATTGTACGCATCACACGGTAAGTACAGAATTCTTATCGTTATCGGTTTGTTATCTGTGTATTTACAGAAAATATTTCCAGTAATTGTATATGAGCTGGAGTATGATAGCATGAGCAAACATATACCTAATTGTATTAAAAATAAAATTGTGTAAAATGAAAATATTACGGTATCACTTGAAACAATAATGGCCTAAAGAATTTCATTTTTAAAGATGGTGCTTGTGCAAATATTGTACCAATTCTGCATTACAAGTTACAACAAACATTTTTGTCATTAAAGAAATATAAAATAACTAAACTTTTTGCATCTTTTGATTCAAATTTCACAGTACTCTTATAATGTATGCGATTCTATACTCTAATCAATTTAAAAGCTGGTGATGTCATTATGCCTTTGATAAAATAATCATTATTCGGATTGTTACATTAATTTCCTGTTTCTATAAATTTAATTAAACGGTATGAATCCTGAAGGTGCTGCCTATTAATAAAAATACGTTTAAACTAGAGTAGAAATACTTTCAGAACAACACAATGAGTCATGAAAAGCTGCGCGAAAATCAGCTGGTATGCCAGTGGCGTTGCACGAAAATTTCATGAATGGGTTATGGGGTTACACAGAAATGTTACGAATTGAAGTTAAACCGTTGACTGAAAACTTATATTTTTTACTCAATGGTTAAACCAAGCGATAATTTATATAAGACTATGTTTTGTGAAATTTAACAATTATAGCTTAGTTTACACGATTACAAGTAGGCGCAGTTTTGTTTTGGAGCTCCTTGAATACTTGTCATCAACAATGTCTGCTGAATAACTTTATTTACAGAATAACAAAATGATCTATACAAAAGTACAATCTTATCCTAAACTACTGTAAAATGATACATGTACCCGCAAAGCATGAAAGAAAACTTTAATATCCGGCTCTTTGAGGGACAGTTTAATAGTATGTCGAATGTGTTGAAACTTAATAAACTAAATATACTATTTGAAACGCCCCCAAAAAAGCATATTGTATTTTAGAAAACTATGTAAACGAATTCACATTAATTAAAACGTAGATGTGTATAACAAAAGCTTTCAAATTAATAACATAGTAGTAAAGGAACAAGGAGTAACCCACCAGATTCTTATTAGTTTGAATGCGATTATATTACTTTGGTTTAGGAGTAAATTATTTAAAATTTTTTTTTTAATTTATTTATTCACAAATAGAATATAAAATGAACACGTAAATATTTACAGAAATATAAAATGCTAACTCACAAAAATGAATTGAGAATTATAATTAAATCTTTCACTAAAATTATGCCACAAAACAACTTATGACAATCATAGGAAATTACAATTACTAAAGTTTATTTTTAGTATACCTAATGTAAAATTCTGGTAAATAGGTTATCATAAATACATACAAAAACAATTAAGAAATGATAGATTTTGTTTTAGGGTTTAAACAATTGAATCAACACACTTCGTTTTGGTTGAAACTACACATTCACCTTAGTTTTATAAAATTCACAAAACATTAAATCGATCACGATATAAGGTGTGTTTCATTGTGGGAACTGAACAAGTTGCAAGACCTATAATTGTGTAAATTGTAAATATTCCTAATAATTATTTTATTCTGTGCTCGGTCCTGCTTGTTGTAAGTCAGAGTCAGGCAATAGAAATTCAAGATCCCCTCATCTTCATCATCGGAAGATTCTTCAGTAGATTCATCTGAATCGCCTGTATTACAACGAATCTAAAATCATCATATTTTTGTCAAACATGTGTTCTTTGTACTTGTATTCTTCAACTACTTTATCAACATGTACATATGTTTGCCCAATCTTCAGGAGTTATCGTGGCAAATATTTCTTCAGCTAATTTTATTACATCCTTTAATTTAAAGGTAGTATTTCTAGATGCAACGTACTGCTTCACTGCAGCCCATATTTTCTCAATTGGGTTTAGTTCTGATGATACGGAGAAGTCTAAGCACTATATGGCCATGTTTTGCTAATTCAGTATCTAAAATATACTGTTTGCACTTTGACTTATGCTCCTTGATTATTGCATGCAACACAGGTTTTGTTGAAAGAGGATCATGCACAATTGAATGTTGACGAAGCCACATAATCATATCGTCCTTTTTGGTCATGGATGTTAGATCTTTATTTATTACCATATTGTGATATGGTGCATTATCGATGACAAGTGCAGCTCGCTTTGGTATATTCGGCAACAGCTGCTTCTGTACCCATTGCATAAAATTTGTATGGTTCATATCGTTGTGGTAATCTCCTGATGTACTTCCTATAATTAATAAGATTTAGTTTTAGACTACAATTATGATAATGGACTCGTACCTGATTTGAACATAAGTAGTGCATTATTAACAAAACCTTCAGATCCACCAGTATGTACCATGATAACACGTGGACCTTTGCCAGTAGGTTTTTTAAAACCCAGAGTAGAATTATCTGTCCATTTTTTTGGGTTTGTATGACAACTGTTGATATAGGACTCATCTGTAAAAATAATTGGTCTCTTATCATAAATGCATTGCTGCAGTTGACGTAAATATTGGATACGCTTTAAGCGTATGCCATATGATTCCATCAGAACCTTCCTTTTATCAACAGTGTTGCACCATCTACAAATTTATGAAATAAGTTAATATAGTGAATGTCACAAATAGTTATATGACTTACGAAAACCCAATTTTTAATAATCTTTCCCAAAGTCGAAAGTCCACCTTTAAAATCAATACCCCTTTGCAAAATTTTATTGTGGATACCTGTTAATTTAAATGTAATTATATTTACCATGTAAAAATTGTTTCATTACCTTTAACGTAGGCACTCTCTTTTCAATAATATAAAATTATGTATAATGGATTTTATCTGCTCAATTCCCTGATACAAATTACTTTTAGGGTTTGGTCTGTTTTTATTTTTTCTAGGTGAACAGAACTTTGTTGCTTTGCCTTGTGACATTTCCTTCATATCTGATATAACCTTACGATAAGTGAATTCACCTATCTTCGTAGCAGCTACAATTCTCTCCTTAAAGTTTGACAAAGGGATTGTCACTCCCTCCTTGGCTTCTTTTGTCATGAATTCTGTGACGTTTGCAACAATTTCTCGAGCTTGACTATGCAGAATCTTTCCACGAACGCCGATCTGTTTCGATTTGTTTGCCAATGTTTGGTGACTATAAAAAGACAAAAAACATACTTGTAAATTACGCTTAAAGCACATATATTGCAAATTACCAAAATATAACGAAGGGTCAAAAGAGCCTGAAAAGAACTGTTTATTAAAAGAAAATGTAAAGTCAGAAATATAACCTATAACTCAAGCGTGCACCAAAATGTAAATAAACTACTTAAAATTTCTACGCCTACGTATTGCGCACGCGACGGCAAATTGTTGAATTGTGACCAATATTGGTTTGTGCGCACTGTGTTGTTCTGAAAGTATTTCAACTGTAGTGAAGCATAAAGAACAATTAAACGTTTACAAGTTTCGATACTTAGATTTTCAATACAAATAATACTTGGAGTAAATTACTATATAACCCGATTTGGTTAAAACGGAGTTTTGAAATTGAAAAATGTTATTAAGAATGTACACTATTCCAATTTGTTTTTTAAAAGGATGAGATTTATAATATAAGCGAGTCGATATTAAAATAAGTAAAGAACACGTAGTTAAATTGAAACATAATTAGACTATATGTTATTAATTTTGTGGCGATAATTGCGGTGTTCAGAACAGAAGTGGATCAAGTCGATTTTCTGCGATTTGGACATAAGCCACTGTAATGTATAGCAAATAATATCTTCTTTTCAGTGCAGATATAGTTCAAGTCCATTTTGCTTGATATGTGAGATACGAACGAGATCTTATTACACATGCGGAAACATTAACAATTTTCAAAATCATAAGTGAATCAAGTCCAGTCTGCAGTATTTCGATCGTAATAAGGCGAGGTTCTTCACGGATATAGTGATATTTTTGCAAAGTATGGATAACTCTGAAGGTAGTGAATTACAACCATATATTTCCAGTGGTCCAGAATATGTACAAAGTGAATTAGAACAAAATTTTACATCTGAAAGCGATGAACCTGCAGGTAAGTGGAAATAATCAAAGTATTATGTTAGGTTAACTTAACTTTAAATTTTTATTATAGGTATGCAGGTTGTGCATAACGACAATGATGGAGATAAAGAAATGGAGGAAATAAAGCAATTAATTTGTGAGCTGAGGAAGCTGATGGAAGAAAATATGAAGGGAATAACGAAAGAAATCAAAGAAATGAAGGAACAAATGGAAGAAAGAGGAAGGGGATGGAAGGGGTAAAAACAAGAATTGTAAGAAAGAATAGGAAAATTAGAAAAAAGGAGACAAAGACGAGAGAAGGAAAGGAAGAATAACATTGTAATAAAGGGGTGGAGAATCAAGGAACCGCATAAAGAATTAGAGCGATGATGGAAGAGAAGTTAATGTAAGAGCAGAAGTTAGGAAAGTGATGGTGATAAACAGGGAGAGGGAAAATGAGATGGTGGTGGCGGAAATGGAGACCTGGGAGAAGCAGAAGATTATGATGGAGAAGAGAAAACGGAGGAACAGAGCGGTGGAAAGAAGAACGGAGGGAAAAAAGTATGGGTAGGATACAGAAAAATGGAGATAGACGGAGTAAGATATGTATGGAACGGGAGAACGAAGGAGCTAAGCAGAGAGACGGGAAAGAGAAGGGACATAGAAACGACAAAAAACAAAAAGAAGAGGGGGAGGAGAAAATGGAAAGGAGGATGACGAAGCGGCTGGGCGACGGAAAAATGAGTAAAGGAAATGAAAAAGAAAAACAAAGTAAACAAAGAGAAAGTAGGGAAAGAATACAGGCCGGGAGGAACGAACTAAAGATAATGTTCTGGAACGTAGCGGGATTAAAAAATAAAGATCAAGATTTGTTAAGGAGCAGGACATGGTGAGAATGCAAGAGACATGGATAGAAGAAACAGATAGGGAGTGGTGGGAAAGGGAAATGCCAAGTGATTTCTCATGGGTGGTACAGTACGCGGAAAGGAAGAACAGAACAGGAAGAGCACATAGAGGGACAATAGTGGGAATAAAAAGAAAATGGTTGGAAAAGGAAGAAGAGAAAGTGCGACAAAGAAGAGGGATGGCAGAAAGGAACGTACAGTGGAGAAAAGCAAATAAAAAAATATTGACGGTATACAGTAGAAAGATGAAAGAGACCAGGGGAAAATTTAGAGGTGTTGATAGGAGAAAGAGGGAGGAAGGTATGATAATAATAGGAAGGGGGTTTCAATACGAGAATAGGTGAAGAAGGGGGAATACAAGAGAAGAGAGGGACGGCAAAACGACAGACAAAAGACAAATGTTAAATATAGAAGGAAAGGGAAGGAAAGAAAGGGGGGAAAATAGTAGCGGTATTTGTGGACCTAGTAGCCGCATTTGACAGGGTGAATACGCAAAAGCTGTGGGAATACTTGAGGAAAAAGAAGATGAACGAAAGATTAATAGAAAGGATGGAAGAAATATATGACGAAACGAGGAATAGGGTGAGGGTGAATGGGGAATTAAGTGAAGGATTTATAACAAGGAAGCGATTGAGAGAAGGATGTCCACTGAGCTCAAGCCTGTTCGCGATATACACAGGAGACATTAAAGGAGCAACAAGGAGGAGTGGTGGTGGGGAACAGGAAAGTGTGGTCGCTGGCATACGCAGATGACAGTGTTAATAGCGAAGGAAGAAAAATAATTGAAGGAGATGTTGAAACTATGGACATATATTTAAAAAGAAAAAAATTGGAAAAGGAGGAGTGGAAATGGAGGGAAGGCGAGATACAGCGGGTAAAGGAATTCACCTACTTGAGACATACGATGAGACAAGACGATAAAGATGGAGAGCATATAGAAGAACGAGTGAGAAAAGGGAATAAATGGATAGGGCAAGTGTAGAGTGTAGGAGAAAGACTTCGGAATGGACTTAATGAAAAGGAGATTATTATTTGAAAAACTAATAAAAAGTGTGGTGTTGTACGGGGCGGACGTGTGGGGGTGGAAGGAGTATAAAGAGATAGAGGGACTGCAAGAAAAATACTGGAAATGGGTACTGGGAGTGGAAAGAGAAACACCGGGATACATCATCAGAGAGGAGGTGCAAGCAGAAAAAATAAAGGCTAAGACGGGAATGAGAGCAATGGAGTACGAGGAAATAAGTAGAAGGCAAGAGTGTAAGATATTACAAGAATGTTGGAAGAATAAAATATGGATAAGAAATCAGGAAAAAATATTATGAAAGAAATGGGCATGCGAAAGAAGAAGTGCAGAGATAAAGAAGGGAAGGTGTGAGCGTGAGAGGGGACATAATTAGAAGGGATAGGGATGTCCAAAGGCAGGAAAGATGAATGAAGGTGAAGGAAGGTAAATATAAGACAAACTATAGGAAGATCAAGGGAGAAGGGATACCGGGATACTTCAAAGGAGAAGGGAGGAAGGAAAGAAAGAAATTGATAGCGAGATTTAGCTGTGGAAATGAAGAGGGAACAAATATTGGAGAAGAGATGAAGAAAGAGTATGTAGGCTATGTGGGGAGGGGATGGAAACGATCAACCATATGATGAAATCGTGTAGGGGGGTAAAGTAAGAGAAGAGGACGGTAGAGGAAATACTGAAGGAAATAGGAAGGGGAGGGGATTGGATGAAAGAAATATGGAAAAGAAGAAGACAGTTAAGGGGCGAGGAAGACAGTGTAGGTGGAGTGAGGAAAAGCAAATAGTCCTTTGCAATATTGTTAAAATAAGCAAATAAAAATATTAAGTAATGTGTAGCTGGACCTCCAATATATAATAATTTACCTAGCACGTCAGCTATCGTAACCGAAACGAATGAGTAGATTCCCAATAAACCCAAATAGCGGCTTGTTGATAAGAAAACTGAAAATGTGTCATCAAAACGATTTATAAACAGATTATGCAACTGCAACCGTGCGTGTAATAACATTATTCAAGAAAATGATAGAAGAGAAAAGTTTTGGAGATTAGCAGATTTTTCACGTCAAAATGTTTACATAAAAGTTTTGGTGAAATCAAAAGCCGTAGTTTGAAAAAGAACACGATATGGCTCAGGCTCTGCAAAAAATACGTCTTTCCAGTATTTTCTCCATACCAAAGGAACTTCTGTACACCTTTTTCGTAGACACCTTCCAAATAAGTGTTGGCAGACTTTATAGGTGTCTTATTAAAGATGATGTGGCTTTAGTTATGGATAGTCGAGGTAAAAATCTAAAGAGACGAGTTGATGACACAAAAATTATAAAACATGGGCATTCCTACTACCGAACGATGCCGATTTCAAAAAGACGTCCTGTAACAGACTTATTACCACACATACCACCAGTACATTACTGTTATTACAAATCTATACCCGTTGAAAAAATACACGAAGTTCAAGTCCCAACGATGAAGATGATTCATCAAGTGACGAACATTTATGTTAATTAAAATATGTGCACGAGAGGAGAAGAAAAACATAAACTACTTCCATCCGTCCACATACATAGACAGGCAAAATATTCAGACATTCTCTGTACAAGTATACATATCTCACCGTACCACATATAATTATTAGAATAATTTTCAGTTCAATAATGGATTAAGTTCACTTTTTAGTTTTTAATGTACTTGGAATTAAGGAACAGAGGAAGTATAATTAGTTTTACAATGTTAGATGAAAAAGCCAATACATTTTTCAAATAAAAACAATTTTTCATAATGTTAATGTTTGTTTGTAATTGATTATACCTATATTACTTTTGCCCTTTGGTTTCTCCATAACTACTTTTTTTTACTTGATCCACTCTCGCTCTAAACACCCCAATTATAAAGAAAAATTAACCAACATGGCGCGAACGCGTCTAGCTAGTGGAAGAGTGTTAAGCGCTTATCTCTACAGAGAGCCAAATTCTAAGCGAAATTGGAAATTAAATATATAATCCATTTCAACTTGTTTCTGCTTAGTGTATGCTTAGGAATTTGTGTGAAGATAGGGATCTTATCTGACACTCTTCTAGAACAAGCAATAGTGCCGACACAAAACTAGTATAATATCCAAGCCCCGTTTTTAATAAAGTTTTAACTTTATTATATGAGAAGCGTGAGTAGAGTATTATTTTCGTAAAAAAATGACTGCCCAGTTTTCAATGCAATGGATTTACAGGCTTTTGGCGTTTTCAAACGATCTAACAATTTTTAACTTGGTGTGTGTCTGAGCGCGTGCGTGCATTTGTACGCGCGCGCGTGCGTGTGTGCGCATGTGTGCGCGCGCGTGTGTGCATGCTTGTGTGAGTAAGCGTGCGTGCGTGCGTACGTACTTGAGTGCTAGTGTGCATGCGTGCGTGTGTGTGGGTGTTTGAATTCGTGCGTGCGCGCGCGTGTTTACCAGTAGACAGTTGTTCTACCAGTAGGGTGTGGTGGTCCAGCTCGCCAGAGAATGGCAGGTGTCAGTTTTGCAGACGTAAAGGCGTTATTATAACTATCATCAGTAGGGATAATTTATGTTTAGGGCATGCATTAGCGGTGGCCATAGTTGTAGCTGAGGACTATCCTCAATTGACGTATCTTAAAAAAGGTCGTGTTATTTTGGATCTCAGGAGTTATGTGCTGTCGCCAATGTCGATTTAAATAACGGTAGTAGTATCGAGCACATGCAGCAATTTCAAGATTATTTAATTAATTACACCGTAGTTGTGCATAATCACAGATTAGGGCAGACAGTTTATTTTGAAGTGCCGTGAAATCCTAACCGTAAAGTTTTAAACTTAATTTTTGAAAACGCTTATTATAATGTGACCACCAGTGTAACTAGTGCCTTTCCAACACAGTATTTTTGTGAGTTCTGTAGGTATAGAGCAAACCACAGCCAACGCCATAAGAATTGTGGTAGCACATTACTATGCTGTTATAACAGTCCACATTGCCAGTCTACTGACACCACCGCTTGCGTTGAGTGCAATAAGGATTTCCGCGGGAATCAAGGTCTACAGAGGCATACACTTAGCGGTCTCTGCAGCAAACTCCAACGTTCTCAGATTTTTTAGTGAGTATATGGAAAGGCAAGATGCCTTATAAATGCGGTTTTGCACATTGCACCATCTGTAAATCCGAAAAACATCCGAAATTTTTATTACATGTCCAAAAGCACGGTGGTCTCGAAAAAAATCGCTGCAGTTTTGTCTTTTACGACTTCGAGTGCCGCCAAGAAACACATACTAACAGCAGTAACACATTCATCCACACTCTTACGTTGTACGTTGCCCAGCATGTCTGCAACCACTGTATTAATACCGATCTAGATATTAAGCAAGGCTGCGGACATTGTGGATAGTACCAAACACATATTCCCATCCTCACCTGTATCAGAACTCCTTTCATACATTTCATTATCCGCCAAGGAACGAGTAACCATTACAGCCCTAGTCCACAACTCAAAATCCTATGACTGCGAATTTATCCTTAACGAAATCCTAGAGTCCCTCTGCTTGAAATCTCAAAATCATATCTAACGGTACTAAAATCATGTCATTCACCTGCGATTACAGCATAAAATTCATAAACAGTTTAAACTTCCTACTCATGGCCCTACCCAAACTTCCTAAAACTTTTAATTTCCTCCGCTCAAAAGGCCACCTCCCTCACTTATTCAACACAGTGCAAAACCAAGATTATGACGGCGTTTTACCAGCTATGTACATTTACGGCGTCGACGAAATGTCTTCCGAAGCTCGCACAGCCTTTATAAAGTGGTACAATAGCAAAATTGCTAAGGGCATTCGTTTTAATTTCAAAAATCAATTGTGCGTTATTGCGTGCAAGACGTTAGTATTTTTTTTGTTGCTGAAGGCAATGTCGACCCGTTCCGAGAGTGCTGCACGATCGCTGGTGCCTGTATCTTGTTTTCCGTAGAAATTTTACTCCCGAGAACATTATTGGCCTCATCCCAATCGGCGGATACATAATGGGTGACAATCAGTAGAATGGCTTCTCTCTGGCTCGAGCATTCTAAAGGCACACGTATTCGGCATACCGCGAGCGCGAGTGAGGTACCGTTAAGGGAAGCTATACTAGTTGATGGGTATTGTCACAATACAAATACTGTATGTCAGTTTCACGGTTGCTATTTCCACAGTCGTGAAAGGTGTCACCTTGATCAAGCTAATGATAGTAAACGCGAACCGAATACAGTATTTTTGCGTCGTGAGAAGACGGTGGCAACATCACACAGGATACGTTTTTTTAACTAAGTCCCGGTGAGTGCGCTCCGCCTGTCGGTGGTTTCCTTGGCGAAATGACCGATGAGATGGAGGCCTACGCAGTCGAGAGCAGAATCATGGAGTTCGTAAGTGGGGTTCTTAAGAATTATCCGTACAAGGTGTTCTCTATACGTAGAAATAAATACAGCCTTGTGTGTAAAGCCAAGGGAATCACCGTAAACTATCAAAATTCCTAGGTAGTTAAAAATGACCGTAAAATTGTTAGAACCCCTATAAACGAAGTTGTGCCAAATCCACAGGGCAAGATTTACCAGGTACAGTACAGTAAACGTCGCAGAAAGGAGGATGGTTATGACACGCTCTCCTACGGTTACGTGGCTCGCCGCTATCTTTATGGTCTACCCCTAAGTTTTAGTTTCTAAGTTAAAAAGTTCCGTTCAGCAGTCACGTGGCCAACCATTCACAGTCGGTACCTTTTTATTTATATTTTAACCTTGTGATTTTAATTTTAGATACATATTTTAGATTATAATACTGCTGTAAAACTCTTTTGCTATATGCCTTTTTTGTTAGTTTAACTTGTATGCAAAACTCGCACGATCGTTAATGTAGATTGGTAGTATAAATGTATGGTGTGGGGTGGGGCGTGGTGCGTGCCTGCATGCTGTCGTGCGTGCGTGGGTATGTGTGTATACGTGTGCATGTGTGTGTTTGCATGTAACCTTAGCGTATCATTAGAAAACTTATTGCTTTGCAATTTTTTTTACTGCCCCAATTACGGTGTTCAGTAGATTACATGTTTATACAGGTTTATACCTTTCACCCGACACAATTACCGTGCAGTATCAAGGTCATGTAATGGGAAACAACGGATAAAATAAAACACATCATTCCTTTTAGGATAGTAGCGCTCAATCTGTGAGCATAAAATGAACTCGCCGTATTATGAACCCACAATCGAAGATATTCGAGATTTTGAGGACTTAAGGGTGAATTATTATGGCATAACACCTGATGATGATGCAGTCGTGGAGGAAGATAAAGAAAACGAGAGTGGCGTCAAAGTTAGTATAGATACTGAGAAGCCCACTGAAAAGAAAACCGTTACTGGAGATCTAGCAGAAAAGGAGGATGCTGCTGATGCATGAGATGTAATCTAAAAAACAGTATTTGACAATTTTCCAAGACATTCTCTCAATACAACACTGATAAACCTTTCTTTATTTAATTAACTGTGCAGATTTTTAATGCTATGTTATAATTACAGCTATGGATTTATTCGCCCTAAATTCATCAACATGTTTTAAGCCTTTTAAGCCTGTTAAGGAGTTGAAGACTGGGGTTGAATACAATCTTCGACTCATAGCAACAAAGTACGGCGAGAGGGTAATGTTGGAGCTGGCTGAATTTAAATGAGCGTTTCCATAATTTTTTCAAAGCCTAGGACCAGCATATACAGCAATTTAACGAGTGGATGAAGAGTAGGGATGTGTCAATGCGTTCTTTAGGACCAACAGGCAAAACAGCCAATTTAATATTTAATTAGAAGCTGCATTATAATTACTGTGATGTTGAGATTGACTTGCTGCTGAAGATGTGAGCTTAAAAAATAGTATTACTTATAATAAATTATTAAAAACCTCTTTAACTTTTTTATTACCGGCAGTAACCAAGGTGATAGGTGTTCTATATCTGTCTTGCAGTTAGTGTTAGTACCCTTATTAGAATACAATCCAAATTACCCGCCATGACCGCGGTCAAACAAAACAAAATGGCTAGGTAATTTGATTATGCATCATAATTAAAAAAAAATGGCCACGGAATTTGATTATGAGCCATAATTAAAATAATTGGACTTTGTCCTGTCCCACTCTTCCCCTGCGTGGCTACCTCCACAATTTGATTATGACGCATAATTAAAAACAAAATGGCGGAGAAATTTGATTGTGACATCACAATTAAAAACAAAATGGCGGTGGACTTTGATTATGACTCATAAGTAAAAACAAAATGGCTGCGGAATTTGATTATGACTCGTAATTATAAGAAAATGACAGGATACTTTGATTATGACGCCATAATCAAAGCCAAAATGACCGCGGAGTTATATTCTGACTCATAATTCAAATAATTGGACTTTGACCACCCCAGTGCTAGTCCCACCCGGTCACGTGACTACAACTCGCTCCAATACCAAAAAAAGCCAAAAGGTCCCTAATTAGGTGTGAAAGTACGGTCAAGGGGCTGAAGATTCGGTCAAGGTCACTCCTACCCACACCACCGTGGGGGGCGTGGATTACCCCCCACCCCATTTGGTCCTAAGCTGACCTCATTCTACTGGTTTGGTCAAATTCTCGTTAGGATAGCCAGCTGTCCTTTAATTGCCTTCAGAATTTAATTTCTAGAGTGGGGATAGAACATTGATTGGGACTAATTTTTAGATTTGTCTTCCCCTTCTCATCGTTTAATTTCTTCAGGAGTTCAGCAGAAGTTACCGGCCTATAATTCTGGTGCCCTCAACTCTAAGTTGTTTCTTCATGATACCAGTGAAAGCTACAGTTTGTTCTTTTTTTATTTAATATTCCAAAATTCATTATGTAAGTTATATTTTTTAATTATGTTTTTACAACAAAATTTTATTAAATGCTTTAGCGTTATTTTTCAACTGTTCGCTTATTATTAAATTTTGGTATGGCTTTACCATTACACTATTTTAGTGTAAGTATCCTAGTTCGTACGTTTTGTGTTCTAATTCTTGTATAATTCTTTATAGCCTGATGATGGCAATATAAAGAATGCCATGGGGCAGGTTTTGTGTATTTAATTCATACATTTGATGCATAGTTTTGTTATTGTGGTTAAAAGTAACTGTGCATACACAATTATTGGCTTATACACAATAAAGTCCTACGTGCCCCATATGTGTTTTATAAAGTAAAGTAAAAACTGATTCTCAATGACCATGGGTTTTCCTCTTAATAGCCTTTTATGACCTGTTTTCCTTTCAGGCCTCTTTTCATTCCCTAGTTCTGTACTCATTGGTTCAGCATTTTTTCTATTTGTTTTTTTTTTTACTTTCCGCCAGCTTGTTTAAATATGCCTCATCGGCTTTTCGCTGTTATTTTCTGTGTGCTTTTTTGGTTTTTCGCGATCTTATTTAAATATACCGTTCTGAATTTCTACCATCTCGTTTCCGCGTTCTGCCATCTGGTTTCTGTGTTTTTTTGCATCTTGCTTCAGGATCTCATTTCGAACCGCTGGGGCTTCACCAATTTCCTATGTCTATCAGTTCGTGACTTAGTCTTACGTCCCACTACCAACAGCTTCCTTTTTACATGTGTGACTCCGCTGCGGTCTCGTTTACCATAACCTGGAGCTTCGCCGGGAACCCATTTACAAGGTGTAGGATCGCATTTCCAATGTGGGGCTCCAGTGCGACCCCCATTTTCAACAACTTGGGTTGAGCCAGGGCTACATTTCTAACATGAAGAGCTGTGGTGCCGAAACATGGAAACAAAGTGGTAGTAAGAAAAAAGCACAAAAATGTAGCTGACCGCGGATTGAAGATGGTATAGAGCCAAAAAGCACATATAATCAGGATGCAGGAAAACAAAAATAGCCTACGGGAGCAAAATGGCAGATAGCCAAAAAGACATACGGGAACTAGGACGCTGGATGCTGAACAAAGTTGCTGCAGCAGGCAATGCAAATGTAGGGGGTGAAAAAGCCGCAGCAAAAAAATCCAACCAGCCATCAAAAGCAGATTAACACCTAGATAATTACAAAGTGCAAAGTATCTGCCTTCAACAATAATAAAATGATGCAAAAGACAATCTTGAAATATGGTTTAAGTATTTTATGTAAAAATAACCTTAAGCTATGCCCCTTCAAAATTTTTTCTTTCTCATTGTCGGATTAACACAATCTTCCTAGATTTGCGGCGCAAACCCTATTCAAAAAAAATTTAATGTAGTACAGTATGAACATTGTCTGACGATTAAATTCCTTACTTATGTACAGTTACGATAATTGAAATATAACGTCCAAAAATGTCACGGATCAAATCATCAGTCAAGAGGTAGTAGTACATTTACAACAAATTAATGAATTGCATTTACATCTGTGGAAATAACATGCTGGTCGATGGTTAAATATAAAGAAAAGTAAACAACTGAAGCGCCTATGAAATTGCAAGAGGCGCAGCAGAAAGTAAATATTACTATGAAATAACACAACTTGACACGTTCAATGAAGGAATATGCGCGTTTTAAAATAGATCTTAGCTCACATGATACGTAAGTTTGGTGGCTGTAGTCCGAAACTTACGGCAGCACGCAAAAGCGGTTTAGCTTGGAAAATAAGATTGAGAATACTTGCTTCCCCAGAAACTGAGAAAATATCATAATCTTCATATTGAGCGCTAAAAATACTGTAAAAGGCCCCACAAAATTTGAAAATTGAATAGTCAGCTGAAAAATAAGATTAGTAAGATAAATCAAACTCAAACACCTTTATGTGTATGTGCATGCACGCGTGTGTGTGGTGGTCCTCCCTCGTACACAAATACGTATTGTTGGGTTCTACACATGCACAAATGCATGTTGTAAGGCTATCCGAAAATCCTTTTTGTTGTGTATTTCTCAAAAAAATTTACTTTGGCCTACCACCTAGTTGTAAATGGCTGATTATTGAATTCTTGCTAAGAGTAAAGTACCGTTATCTTAGAAAATACCATAAAATATTATAAAAATTATTTGTTTACAATTAAGAGTTAAATCCAGATACACAGTTTTACTAACATAATAAATATTAGAGCGCCGTATTTTGATAATTACAAAACATCAGTTTTCTGTTTGTATATTCTATCAGATGTTTGATTAATCTATATATATATATATATATATATATATATATATATATATATATATATATATATATATATATATATATATATATATGGGATTTACATAATTGCGAATTTTCTTTTGTTGTAGATTAGAAATGGCCACCCGACTTACTTTGGAAGATAGAAGGAAGGTAGCAGCTTGGATAGAAGTGTTTCGGTCCCCCTCAATAGTAAGGAACAGTTTCCAGCAATGGTTAGATAAGGACCCTCCAAGCCGTTTAACTATCCGTCGACTGCATCAAAAATTTGTACGCACCGGGTCTGTGACCAATGACTGTAAAGGAAAGAGTGGACGTCCAAGAAGTATTCGAATGGAAGACAACATCATAAACGTTCAAGGCACATTGATTAGGAGCCCAGGAAGGTCATGTTCCAGATTAGCATTGGAAACCGGAATCGCGCGGATAAGTATCTTAAGAATTCTCCACCTCGATCTGGGAATGAAACCGTACCACATTCAACTGATACAGGCCCTTTCTGACGCTGATAAAATTGCTCGTGTACGAACTGCAGAGGTGTTATTAGAGTTGGCGCACATATACCCTAATGTTGTGTTCTTTATGTCGGACGAAGCCACATTTCATGTCAGCGGCAACATGAATAAGCACAATTGTATCATTTGGAGTACAGAAAATCCACATGAGTTAAAAGAGCACACTCGAGGCACTCCGAAAGTTAACGTATGGTTCGGTATTTCAAAGTTTGGTGTACTTGGTCCATATTTTTTTAATAGTCAGACTGTAACGGGAGATTCTTACCTAGATATGTTGCAAAATGTTATTGTTGATAATCTTTCCCTCCGTATCCTAACATCAGCGAAATGGTGCACCACCACATCTTTCCTTAACAGTTCGACATTACCTAGATGAAACATTTGGTGCACGCTGGATTGGAAGAGGTGGACCTTTGGCTTGGCCAGCACGGTCACCAGATTTGACTCCATGTGATTTCTGGCTATGGAGAATGGTGAAAGAACGCGTGTATGCTACAAGACCTACTGGCATTAATGATCTTAAAAAACGCATAACAAGACTCGTCCGCTCTATACCTACAGAAATGTGTGAACGAGTAATGGCCTGTATGGTACAAAAACTTGAAACACGCATTGCAAACGAAGGAGTACAGGTTGAAGGAGTGCACTAGCTTCATTTGGACATGTGTACATAGTGTGTTATTATGTGTTTTTCACATAACAGTCAATCTCATCTAAGTGGTAACATCTTTTTGGACAACCATGTATATATATATATATATATATATATATATATATATATATATATATATATATATATATATATATATATATGTAAATGAATGCCTATTTTCCTTGGTCTCGCCATAAGTTGAGAACGACTTTATAGATTTCATTGATTTTTTTGGTTTATAATACTTTATACAAGGTTCTTACGGAAAGAAAAATTAAGAAAATTGGTAAAATTCAGAAAACTTAACGACCATACAAACTTTGCGCGTTTGACAGTTCGCGCGCCACAAATGTCATTACCAGCTGCATCGGTCGGAATTTATCGATCGAGGGTGTGTTCTTTGTGAAGTGTAGGTATCCACTAAGAAACGATTTTTTGAAATTCTGCCCCTAAGAGAGTGAAATGGGGGGGGGGGTTGAATTTTTTTGTGAAACTTTTATTCTTTGGGTCGATTGACTCGAAAATCGGTAAACATGCTCTTCAATTAAAGTTATGAGACACGTGTTTCACAAAATTTTAATATCGCCCTCCCTCCATTCCGAGATCGCACCAACGCGACGGGGGTACGGCTAGTATTTTATAACATCAAATCAAACTGTTTAAGATAATATGGCACACTGGATGTTATATATCGCTCAAACTTATAAAACCACGCTGTTGATAAAAAAATTATGGCATACCAATTTTTTTCAAATTATTTTCTGATATTTCCAATAACATCAAGAAGTAGCATCATTTTTAATGATCATAGCGTTGTTTAGCATTAAGAGTTTCCACGCTGCTCATTTACAAGCGCTTAAAAGGGTTTCGTGTAAAAATTACTTTATTTAAACATGTCCAATGGTGAGTCGTACCTCAGTTTCTTTGTAATATTTCTTCGTATATTTCTATATTTTTTTAATTTCATGAAGTGACCAAATAACTATTGCGTTAAAAAAGGGCGAAAAATATTGTCAAATACTTTACTACAATTCATGCACGATACTTTACAAAATGAACTTGATGAATTTTACAACTACTCCTATAATGGTAGGTATATGGTATAAAATTTAATAATTGTGTAAATTAATGTTTTAAAGCGTTCTCTATACAAATCGTAAAAATGACTAGAGACACATATCATTCAGTAAAAGATAATGCCGTCGACTCAGTAGGTAGATTAAATCAGACTTTTTGATTTGCTTAATTACCAACAAATTTCTGCTTAGATATTTTAATCTAACATCAATATAGTAACTTCTAGGTAACAATAATAAAAATTATCTCGGACGTCAAGTTATTTTTTTTATTATGCTCGGAATAACTAAACCGAGGATACAATAAAGCATTCATCAAAATGTCAAAATTAGAGATATACAAATTATGTTCATTAAGCACTTAAATTTGGTATTATATAAAATATATCTTAAAACTAGTGTTAATAGCCCTATCCTAATAAGTCATAGGGGTATAAATACCTGTTACAACTTCTTGAGAACCTCTGTTATCATAAGGAATGTGGAAATGTAAACCAAATATGATGTAATCTTCGTATCAATGTTGCGCAATATACCGTATTTTCAATGTTTTAAGTTGTAAGGTACACCAAAGTTGAAATTAATTCTTAAAATATAAATTCCTTGAAATTTGAATAATTCAACATTTATCGCATTCTCTTGAAGGTTCAAATAAAAGGTGTGATCTAAATTTAGATCTGAATTAAATGCCAAATGCAATCATAAAATGAAAGCACCGTTAAAAGTATAATTAAAAGGGTAAATAAAAGTGTAAATCAAAGTGTAATCAAAAGTATAACTATGTTCAATTAAAAGTGCCTCCAAAAAGCAAATGTTTCAGATTTTAATATAATACTAGTTAAAGGTATCTTACTATTTAATCAATGGCACTTTACATAAAATTTAGGTGGAAACCAAAAATGGCTTCTTGCTTGAAAAAACGTACATCAGCAATGCTAAAAAGGACGCTCACTCTATCAGGTCATGTCGCGATGCGCGAGAAATATGTGCAGAAATTAATTCCATGTTATGGAAGTATAAACCTTTAAGAAAATGTGAAACTTAAGTTACACCAAAATGCAAATTAAGTTACATACCACAACTTATAAAATAATTAATAACCAAAAACCCTTTTTTCTTATATTTTACAACTAAATGAACGAAGAACGTAAAAGATTCGTTACAATCCCCACAGAACATAGAGGATTAAAATTCTATTCGTGTTTTGTTTTCTATACAAAATTCGTTCATTTTACGTGTGGAACTATAAATTGAGATTGATAAATATTTGCTATTCGTACTATAGAGACATCATTATGAAAAAAAAGATGATTAATTTTATTAAATACATAAATAAAAAGTTTAACTCACCTACGACATGTGCATTGCTAGAGTACCGCTCTAACCAACAGAGCTATCGAGATACAAAGCATCAAATGATGTAAGTTTTGTCTTTATGTATGTAGAAATACTATTTATTTATGTATTTAATAAAATTAATAATAATGTTTAATTCATATTTACTTTTGAACTTATTCGTTCATAACAAAAACTTATAATAATCATTGTCAAGAGATTGAGATACAAAAAAACATTATACGGTTTAAAAAAGCCATAGGAAATTTTGCTATGAAACCATTGCTAACGTTTCTAAATAGCTGCGTGATATTCCCCTTACGCTGTCAATGATTAAAAATTACAGTAATTTTACGTTCGTATAAACACGCGCCGTGTCGTTTCACTTACGAGTGCATTGATATGAACCTCCGTTTATTAATAGTCCTTAATAGAACATATCTTTAAAAAAATCATCTGCTTATAAATAATATGGTTTGCCGCATCGTGCAGGCCTAATTAGGATAATATTAGAAAATATAAGATAACTATCTGTAATCAACGAATCAACGTCAAAGGTCAACCATTTGTTATCAACTCTAGCATAGTACTCTTGCACTTGAGATATTCACTACCCCTATTAGAAATGTATTCCTTTTCTCTATAAAAAAAACAAAAACAGCATCTTCGGCACTTTTAAGCACAATTAAACAAATATATGTGGTAACGGACCCTTACATTGAAGGGCACGACACATGCTCACCACGACAGGGAAATAAACGCACCGTAAGGGCACCTGTAATACTGGTGCGAATTGTTACCGATGAAAATGAGAGCACGATTAGAGATAAGTGGATGTTGATTTGCCCGTAGGGGGATTACAATAACAAATCAAATCAGGAAAAGTAAAAAAAAAACAAAGGTCGCAAGTTTAAAATCGAAATATTGGTATAAAATCAACACACAAATAAACGCTATAGTTGAAATTGAGAGGATTCCGATGACGCATTATCGCTTTTATTTACGCACTATGGTCGAACATGCAACCCACACTATGTTCAAACATAGATTCAATTTAAGCACTTGCGTTAGAAGAAGATGCAAATCTACATCGACATGTCTTTACATAAATGGCAAATATCGACTTAAAATGTTACAAACTAACCAAATTAAATTCAATAATTCTCATTTATTTCAAATACTCATAAATAAATTCATTATGACGATATAAACAATTAAGTTCCTAAAAGTACTTAAACAATTAAGATACAATTTCTGATGAGTCCGAATACCTACATAAAATATTAATATACAATTTATATAAAATTGTTTTACTATCTAATTGCTTTCAACATTCAACAAGCCGCTTAAATTTTAAATTATATTCTTTACAAATCGACAATTATTATTTTCAGTTGTTTTTGTAATTTTTAACTATATTTGTACACAAAAAAAAATTCCAGTTCAGAAAATTGAAATTTGAAGGGTTTTTTTGGTTTCGAAAAGCGTTTTAAATTCCAATTTTACACAAAAAAGACTAACTTTACTTCACAAAATTCAAAACTGAAATTCAATTTTTTTGAAATATGCATAAATACTTTCATGATGACGATATAAACCTTCAAGTTCGTAAAAGTACCTGCACAATTAAAAATCAATTAAACTTCCAGGACAATCAAAATTTTTGGAATATGTAGGTATTTGGTTTGCATTACAACTTTCTCTTTCTTTAAATTCAAGTAATTGGTGAATGTAATGGTGGAACCGTTGATCATTTCTGACGGTGGGAGTGATACAGAAGACAGTGGTTGGAACTATGATAATAAAAAACCGCAACGCTTTTCGAAACAAAATACCATCGAATTTCAATTTTCTTAAGCAGAAATCCTTTTTTTGTGTGTACGATTATAGTTAAAAGTTACAAAAATAACTGAAATTTAAGTGGCTTGTTGATGGTTCCGAATTCAGAAATAAATTGTAAGCAATTAGATAGTAAAACGATTTTATATAAATTATACATTAATAGTTTATGTTTGTAGTCGGGCTGATCAGAAAGTGTACTTTTAAGAACTTAATATATAAATTATAAGTAAAGAAAGTACCGCTGTGTGAATGATTTTAAATCGATATTTGTCATTTATGTAGAGACACGACAATGCACATCTTCTTCCAACGCATGTACTTAAATTGAACCTACGTTTTAACGTACAGTGTCGGTTTTAATTTACCACCCGTGGGGTTATACACAATAAATTTCTTTCCGGCTTCGTCATATAACATGTGTAAAAACGACAAAGTTGCATGTTCGACCATAGTGTTTGAGTAAAGGTGCTAATTGGAATTCTCTCATAATTTCAACTGTAGTATTCCACAGCAATGTTCAAAAACAAACAAAAACTTGCTTACCTTTAGTAGCATTCAACCAGGAATATCAGCAGCAGGGATCCTGGACTGGTGCTGTCTATAAAAGCTTCAAAATATTTGCACGAAATCAAAAGGGAATAAGGTCAGCGTGCTGCGAGACCAATTGTAAAGATCATCAATCCTAATTACTCGAACTTTACCTTAACGTTACAAATATATTTCTATATTAATCTGAATCTCAATAAAAAAAATAAAACAGAATATGATAAAATAAACAATGCTGAACGCTTCTGCTACAATCATAAACAAAGCAACAAGATTTCGTCCGTTCTGCATATCTGTTCAATTTCGAAAAGCTTAAATGTACAAACAAAAAGACCAAAGTAATGATTTCCTTAATTGTTTTGGTTTCTGAATGCTGAATCATCAAGTAATTTGGTCGGAAAGTACATAAATCATAAATAATTAAAAAAATACTAAATAAATTGAAACAGTTTGATTTAAATATAAGTTTGGACATGTATTTTTGTGTGAAACTTACTTAAAATTTCTACATATACTTATTTTATTGACTCCTGTAAACTGATTTGGTTGTACCATTTATATTTTAATTATTTGCCCTTTTTAGATATCAAGGGGTTCGTCAATTTCATTACTTGTGTGTATTGATGGTGGTCAATTACACAGAAATTGTAAACAGATTAATTTTAACAATTTTATTATAACTGATATCGGTATAAAGTAATCAAAATTCTGGAATGTAAAATACTTCAAACATAAACGTATTCTGGGTACTTGAAGTTTTCAGTAATTAATCCTAATCTAACGGCTTTGGACCAATTTGTCTGCTAGTACGGTGTGGATCGTCCTGGGTCCGATTGAAAGTTGCTGGTTGTCCCTTCTCGACAGGTCTCGTTAACTGTTGATGTTGATTACATGGTTTTCACCTTATAGGTGAGTAGTCTTATTGTTTGATTGGAACAATGCAATAGGTTATCTGATAACTAAAATCACAAATGCAACTCACATAATTGGAGTAAAGGTTTTATAATTTTATCTGGATTGTAGGTAATTAATTATTAAAAAATTGTCATTCGCTAGGTAAATTATACAAAATAAAGTATCCGGTGAGAATTGAATTTGTCCTTGTAAACTTATTTGTACGAATTGGTACAAACCGTTTTTATATTACACGAATTTGAGGATAAGGAAATATAAATGAATCTGGTGTTGATACAGGGTGATTAATATAGATATGGTAGATAAACGGGAAGTTTTATAATTAATGAAAGGTGGCTGGTGATTGACGTGATTTTAATGAATGTAATGTGTGAGCAAGTGAACGTGACTTTAGAGGTGCTTCGAATTGAACGAAGGTGGTGTGTGGATAGTGGTTGAGGTATAGGGGGATGATCAGGTGGCGATGAGGATGGTGGGTTTTGGTTACTGGTAGGGTAGTTGATTCACACGGGAGAGAGATTTCTGGATAACTCAAGAAGAGACATGTGAGGCTGGAATTGGTGTATCGACTGGAGTTAGTGTTGGTGAGTGGTGGCAGTGCTGGATGACGGTGGATTATGGTGATAAGAGCCGATCGTAAAACTATTAACTTTTCGAGGACTGAACCGCCGTCAGTGGTACTAGGGTTACTTAGCTATTCTTGACACTCCCCTCGTGGTAACAGACTCCGAGAGGACCGGATCAGGAATGACTGTAATGCCGTATTTAGGGAACTGACCACCGCCAGTAATAATGACGCCTCTCTGTAATTGACACTCCCTTCGTGATACAAACTCTGAGAAGATCGTGGAAAAGATGACTGCTTGATCACAATGTAGGAAATAATAAATTAAGATAGCAGGTAATCTAGGACCCGGTTCAATATGCAGGGTTTAATCAATTTTTAATATATTCAAGTAACTCTTGCCATGCTGTATTTAAAGAATTGAATATAGCGGAAATTAAATTAATGCTTCAATGTAGGTTAAACGCAATCATCTGGAAGCTTTACGTCTGTTAGTTTGACCTCATTTTGTGACAATTGGTCATGAGAAGAGAGTAACGAAATACATATTTTGAAATTTCCTTAAGAAATTCCTTTGAAATTTTATTTGTGTGTACCATGAATCAAAGCATTTTAAAATAATTAAATATGCGTACAATATTATTTAAATTTTATAAGGTTCATAAAAGGGACACCGATAACGCTGAAAGTTACATTCCTTCTTCCTAACCACTACTACCTAACCAGTCACAAACCGCCTAGTCCCGATACCCATTCCCTATAAATATTTATTCTAGCACATTATCAACGTGTATGTGATATCGTTTCATTCTTGATGATTCCATAGATCAATTCCAACCCAGCAATTATTCATATATTCATTACAACATTATAATTACTTTCATTATCCAATACAACATGCCATACGGTGGTCTACTTACATACACACACGGTACGGGTGCGGGTACGAGTACGGGTATGAAGTAAGCGCAAGTACTAGTGGAAACTCGAACGCGAACACGAATGCAGAAGCAAACTCGAACGTAAATGCAAAGTCTAACGCACACACAAACACAAATGCAAATGCAAATCTTGCCTATCACTTAACGTTAACTTAAAGCTTACGGCCAACTTATACTCAGTGACATGGAAATTGTAACACCAAGAAGGAGTAGGAATTTTTTTGACCAAACTTGACAGAAACGTTTAACTACTAAAAGGTACCAATTGATTAAAATTTCATTCATGTGGATCAAGTGGTAATGGCGTATCAGACAGTTCTCTCAGTCTTTTCGAACAATTTTGTCAAGTGTATATTGTCCGAGATTATGTTCAGTTCTTTATTGTTTTCGCTTTGAGGTTGTGATCATGCTTACAGCGTTCTAACGTGGAAATTACTGTCAATCAAGCGAATTCGATAGAGATCGTATTGTTGGTTTGCGAGAAGGTAGTTCTACATTTAGAGAAATCGCAAATCGCATTAACCGGAACCATACCACCATCATTCGCTGATATTAGGCATGGACTAGGGAGAGTCAGGAGCACCGCAGAAGTGGAACCGGAGGGCAAGAAGAACAGATGAGGTGCAGGACCGCCATCTTCAACTTATGGCAACAAGAGACCGATTCTCAAGTACCGGATCAATATCCGATAAATGGTCAGCTAACGAAGGTCGTCCTGTAACCATTCTAACGGTTTGCCGCGGAATCAGAGCTTTCAGCTTACAATCCTATCGGCCACATCTTGTGTTACCACTAACGGCTCAACATCGATGGCAACGTTTGGAGTGGTGTACATTGGGACTGCACTGGAACCAAGATTGGCATAGAGTGGTGTTCACTGATGAATCCCGATTCTGTTTGGGGACGCATGGTGGGCCAGACGAAGACTTGCGGAATGTCGAAATGTTGAATTTTTTGTTGCGAGACATGTGCACCCTCCATTTCTTCAGCAGTTGGAAGGCCCACTTTTGCGGCAGGATAATGCCCGTCCCCATATTGTAAGACGTTCGTTCGACCAATTTGCGGAGGATAATGTTAATCTCTTGCCATTGCCACCCAAATCTCCCGATCATTCGCCCATCGAGCATGTTTGGAACATTATGGGTTACTTGGGACACAATACCTCAAGAGGACATCGACTATCTGTCAGAACGAGTGGAGGAATGTGTAACCAATAGGGGGGGACCAACCCATTATCAATAAAAATTATATTTATATTTTGTTCTTTTTCTTTGAAATTTTAATCAATCGCTACCTGTTAGTAGTCGAACGTTTTTGCCAAGTTTGGTCAAAAAATTCCTACCCCTTCTTGGTGTTGCAATTTCCATGTCACTGAGTATATATGTTATAAAAATTCGACCTTCATTCTAATTATCAAAACACGTGATATTCGACAACAAGCAACAAACGATGCAACTTAAAAAAATATGAAATTGAAGTATGAGTACTGTTGTATTACAACTACACAAATTAAATTTCATTAGATACCTTGTAAGCTATGAAGGTTTACATGGAAAACTGTTTTAGAAAGTTGTGCTTAGATTAACTAGCATTATTAAAATATTCGGAAAGTAAAAACGTTAATTCCGAGCAAACGTTTAGGGAGCACAAAAAGTTTGTTTACTTCCACATTAAATTTATAATGTACTAAGAACATAATATTAGCGCTTAAGGGCGTTAATCATTTTAAATTAAAAGCAATTAGGGTGTCTTGACTAGTAACTATATAATATTATTTAATTAGAAAGCAACTACGCAGTGGTTTTAGATAAAACCGTTAATACGTTCAAAGTATATAAGATTAAAGACGGGAAACTGGTGTGTGTAAATAAGACAAAACAGGACTGTTATTGTTCTGGTCTGAAGTCGGAAGTAGAAGGAACAATTAATCCTCGCGTTTTAGATCTAAAACTTTGCTAAAACCAAAACTTTCTCTTTCAACAATTTAATCAACATTGTTGCTTTATACTTTTCATTAAAGTTACTTACAGTGTAAGAGAATAAACAGAAAATTTAATAACAGAATATTTAATCAATCAATGAGATTCTTATTGTAAAGTGGTCGAAGTTTAGCCAAAGTCTATTCTAGTAACTCATCATATATTTAAACCGACCATGCGGCATGTTACTGGATGAATAAAATGTAGTTATTCTAAAAGCGTTCTAAAGAAGGGGGTGGACAGAAAATACGTTTTACTGGTGATATTGTATTAGGTTATCGTACACTAAATTTAATTTCATAATTGTAAAAGTAGTGGAATAGTACATTTGTACCACCACTTCAATGGTAGTTCATATTTTATTTGTTATGGGGTGACAGCCGTGAAGGAACTTCCATAAGAAATTAATGTTAAAAAATTGTAATTTCAGGTACACTTTCTGAAAATACGACTGAACATAGAGTACTGAAACTTTTATAGAATATTCATAAAGTAGCCTTTCCCAATCACATAAAAATTGGTAGTTATATTATGAATATATTGTGAGAAATTAATTTTTATATATAAAAATATTGCAAAAGATTGAAATTTATTTTTCCCAAACATGTTTTGGCCCATAACTTGGTTGTGTTACCTTCAGAGCTCCCAAGTGTTATGTGATTTTTTAATATGCTACTAAATTAGATTCTGAAATTTTGATACTAATAGCATACTTAGATTCGGAGAAAAGTGTACCAGAAGTTCAGAAACATAGTTTTGAGAAAAATTGATTTAAAGTTTTGATTTACATTAAACTTAAATTTAAAACATCCCAGGACCACAACTTGGCTGAAGAGCACTTTCCCTATTTTCTTTTCTTCTTTCCTTGGATCTTCTGGCTACTCTTGCCAGCATTTGATTCTACAATTTCTGCTTTCCGTATACGGTTCATGTCGATTGCCTTCAGTCCCTTCTGCGTATTCCTTCCGTGTGTCACACCAAAATGAACTAAAGCATCCATGCACTGGAATACATCACTGCATCGTAAACCCCCAGTTTTAACGTTTCTTTTCGAACAAAAACAGTCTTAGGTATCCTTGTCCAAATTGCAAAATTTAAACTTTCATTTGTTATTATTGTATTTACACCAGCTGTTAGGTCCTTGTGGACAAAGGAAATGTTGCGGTTGTTCATCGGTGGAAAAATGGCTCAAATTGCTCTTTTCGTTTCTTTTTCATTATGACAATTGTTCCTTATGGCCATGCCATAGTAATTCTGAATGATGTTAATTGCAGCGTTTGTTAGACCTCCTTTGCCCCTAACTTTTTTTCCTTACACATTTTCAGCAGTCTTGAGCCCGTTCGTTTTTGGACGTGGCCTATACATTCGAGTTTAGTGATGCTTACATCTGCCTCATATGGTACCTCTGCTACTACTTTCTGGTAAGCCTTACTATCTCCATCGCCTAGGTATTCTGAGCAAAAGGCTCCCCTTGTTTGCTCTTGAAAGTATTAGCAACACCAGTGACATTCATGCCTCCACTTCGTCCCTCATAGCTTTTTTCACACTCATGTTGAGAAGACGGATTTGTACTGCAGGTGTAACAGAACTTACTCAATATCCCAATATCTAAAACCTTACCAGTATCGAATGATGTAGCCCATAAAATGCCATTGAGTGAAGTATGCCGACGTTTCTGCCAACTGCTATCAAATTGTTAACTTACTCACCTCAACTACAGCAGTGCCAACGTATTTGGTATCAACCACAAACGCTTTTGGACGTGGTGAAATATTCAACATCGCACAAACCATTGCACCTTCCTCTCGCCCCTTTCCATTATATCTGAGCCCATATACAAGGCGAATATTTTTCTCATACAGTCCGTTTTTGGCTGTGTAGGATGTCATTGTATTAGCTGTAAAACGAGTGTGAAAGTATGTGTGAGTGTGAGTGTGCATGTGGTTGTGGGAGTGAACAAGTATGAATGGAAGTGTGGGTGTGAGTGTTAGTGAGTGTGAGTGTGATTGTGAGTGCAGGTGTTAAAATGTGGATGTGAATGTGTGGGCTAGAAGATAAAAAGTAGTTGTAAAATTACTCTAGAGAATGATTATTATTAAAATTATCTGATCCCTTATCTTTCACACTTTGTAGGTTGGAACATCGTGTGTAAATAAACGTAAAAATTAATTTGGCGTTGCAGGAACTTCCTTCCTTCCCATTGTCAAGAATTTATTTTCACAATTACAGAAATTTAAACAAGGTGACTAATTTAAATTCAATCTGGACGAGCGTGTTTGACTTCGGGTAGTTGGTCTAGTATATGATGTAGAAGGTGTAGAAGTGGGGACGCCAGGAATAGTTGCAGCATAGATGTTTCAAATTTCTGAAGGATTTGGAGTTGGTTGAAATCTCAACATGTTTAATGATATTCTTGCAAATTCTTGGCATTCTAGAATCATGTTTATTGAGGGCGTTGGGTCTTCTTTCAATTTCAACTGCTTCTCTAATAATTCGTTCGTGTAAGATACGTTAGGTGCAATTAAACGGGTATTGTTGGGGGTTAATTTGGTGTCCTGTGTCTAATTTGGGAATTGGGAATTTGGTCTTTGGGGTTTCTTAAACGTTGGGACAAGGTTGAGTGTGGTTTGAATACCGGTCTAAAGTCGTTTTTGAGAAATTTCTTTATTATTCTGTCTGTAATTCCTTTTATATAAGGTAGAAGAAACAGGGATCTTGCGTTCATTGCTTGACAAGTTATTATTATTGGGTCTTCTTACTTCGTTGGTAATTTTAGTCAGATAAGTGTTAAGAGTGGTATATCAAGGATTTCATAATGCTACGTAATTAACCAGGATGGTGATGGGAAAGACAATTCAGGTATCTATTCGTATTAAACACTAATACTTGTAGAAATCTAAATGGAAACATGTATATATATATATATATATATATATATATATATATATATATATATATATATGTATATACACGATTAGTTGTACTAGTTGTTTATATGAATTCAATGTCTGATAGCTTTATAAACATTTTTGTAGTACTAGATATCACCACTGAAACATTTCTGACCTTCCTATAGGTTATATTGCAGCTGTATATTTCGTAAATACCTTATGTAACACAAACTGGAAGGTTCTCTGCTATCCTGTGCAGTTCTGGCCGAAAATGAGTTGAAGGTAACGATAATAGGAAAGATATTTTGGTAGTATAGTGCCATAGTTAAATATTGTATGATATTACTGCATATTGATTTTTTTCCTTTTTTTTTCTAAAAGAAGCACCCCTGGGCGTCCATCAAAAGAAGATAGAACTGTTAAATTTGATTGGAAAATGAATGGAATGAATGTAACGTATGTTCCGAAGGTATTTGGAGGTGGAACTCGCAATGTCAAATTAAATAATAATATAAGGTAATCAACTGTCATAAAGAAGCCCGTCCCAATGGGGTTTCGAAATTTGGACAATCAGATAATTTTACTTATGACTTCTGGATTTCTAAGAAAATGAAGTTCAAAGTTAGACACATTACACAATTATACGTATTTTTTACATTCTCGTACAATATAAAGCATAGTAAAGGAAAGGTATTGCGATCATGAAAGAGTACCTGAAGCTAATTTGACCACTTTTATGCATGTCGCCTGTGTGTGTGCGCGTGTGTCTATGCGCGTTCGTGTGCGTGTGAGTGTGAGTGTGAGTGTGTGTGTGTGTGTGAGCGTGCGTGTGCGTGTGCGTGCGTGAGTGCGTGCGTATGTAAACACGATAGCGGTTAGACCCTTAGAGCTGGAGTTATGGAATTTGACACACGGCTATTATGAGAGAATCCTAGATCCGTGTCCACTTTTGGGATATGTAGGGCCATCTATACAGTTTTCAAGTAAACTAGTCGTTTAGATGAAGCTTGAAGCTCCTCACACGCATGTAATATACTAACAATTATTAGATATGGCATTTCAAGCTGATTGAGTCACTAGAATGGTATTTGATATAAAATTATTTTTGTATAAATTAAGACTTTTAACAAATATTTTTGACTGGGGTGCAGTAGAATCAATACAAATTGTGAAAAACGTATATATATATATATATATATATATATATATATATATAATTTTTATTATTCATTTCTCAGAAAAGTGTATTCTTGATAAAAGTGCCTGCTCGATAGAAAACCTAAAATGGACTTCTAATACGAGGGAGATTCGAAAATATGAATGCGGTTCTTGTTATTCAAGATACACAAAAATGTCACTTTAAAAAGTTGTTTAGAATTGAAAATATATGTTAAATGTGCAATTTCAGCTAGTTTATCTAAAAAATGTCTACAACGTTTTTCCTTTGTTTTTTTCTACTACCCCTGCATTTTTCGGGAAACAAAATATTTCGGAGGTAAGTTATTTTCTAATGTAACAACAATATGCCAAAAAGCACAAGTTTTATTCGCCCCATAACTGGCAAATTAAGTTATTCACAATTATCCCTAAAAACCTAAATTTTTGTATCCAATGAGGAAAACTACATATTCCTTCAAGATTATACCTAGAAAATGTTGGGGGGATTATAGAGAACGTCAAAACATTTAAATTTTAACACTTTGGTATGTACCTTTCTGAAACGTTAAGTTATAACAAATAAAGGAATCCTCAAATTTCAAGAAAGAAGTTTTATTCAAAATAACCTACATTAATTGATAGTGAAACAAACATAAAAAAAAAATGTGAAAAAAAGGTACCTATACCATTATCATTCAGTGTGGTGCCCACCGTTCTCAATGCAAAGTATTGTACGTTTGTGCATTTCTTGATGTACATTTCTCAATATTTGCGGGGTTACTGTTCGAATACAATTTCCAATTGTATTTTCCAAATGTTGGATACCTCTGAATGGTCGCTGTTTGTAAACTTTCTCCTTTAAATATCCCCATCGGAAAAAGTCCATTGGGGTGATATCAGGCGATCTTGCAGGCCATGGATGCGATTAGAAAATTTTTGGTCCAGCCATGACTTTACCGCCACCGTGGAATGAATAGATACACCATCTTGTTGATCCTGGTTCTCAGAAGAAGATTATCCAAATAATTTGATAAATATGTCTGAAACATATTTAAATATCTCGCAGAATTTGAATTTTCTCTACAAAATACTGGTCCCACAATTTCATAAGTTAAAATTCCACACCAAACGTTGATTTTAGACGAAAATTGTACCCGGCATTCTATCTTAAAGTTATGGTTTTCATCCGCCCACCATCTACAGTTTTGCGAACTTATGATACCATTTGAGGTATGAATAAATTTGGGTTTGTATGGCTTGAATTTATTTAATCGCATGATTCTACTAGTTGATCGCTCAGAGATATCGGTAATTTCTAGCCGCTGTGATAACGATGTCCTCGGATTCTCCACAGTTGATAGAACAACATTCATAACATTGTCATCATTACCAGTTACATTCTTCCGTGTTCTATTTTATATTTATTTTCAACAGATCCATTTTCTTTAAATTATTTTATTATTTTTTCAACTGTTGCATGACTAATATTTTTATCTGTGTGTCTTGCACTAAAAATATCAAAATAATGAGCACTTGTGAGCCATAGTTGTGGTTGTAAATAAAGAAATCAATTTCTATTCATTTGCGGACAAGGATTTATTGTAAAAATTTAAATGTTTTGATATTCTCTATAACCCCCTCACATTTATTAGGTATAATCTTGATGGAACATGTAGTTTACCCCATTGGATACAAAAATTGAGGTATTTTTAGGGATAAGTGTGAATAACCTAATTTGTTACTTATACTTATGAGTAGAAGGCGGGCACCATCCCCTCCACTTCTTTACGTCACAAGTTTCGCCCACGCGAGTGGCGTATATTTGGAGGGTGTGGTCGGCTTCTTTTCGGGAGCCTTTTTCAACCCTTTTTGTATGTATAACCCTTGGAGGTTAGGCAATTGCGCGTACATGCAGTGTTCTGATTGGATAGATTAAAACTAGGCCACGCCCCATCTTTTAACCGATTGGTTGTGGGTGCATCAGCCTCTCTGGATTCTGATTGGTCCTTAGCCCCACCCAGTCTCTGTGCTCTGATTGGAGGACTAAGTCTCTGCATTCTGATTGGTTATGGAGCGGAAATTTGATTTTGTATTCTAATAAGGGGCCCTAATGCTAACTTGTAAGACATGTGTAGGTCTTCGAAATTTGTTCTCGGGCCTTCGCTCCTGTCGCGGCCCCCTGGTTGGAAATGGTATGGGGCCCTAACCTTATAAGACAAGTGCAGAAGCTAGCTCTTGGGACTAGGCCCCTATCCTGGCCCCCTTGGCGGGAAATTTCAAATAATGGGTCCTAGCCTTGTAAGACAGATATAAGAACTTGTGTTAGGGTCTGCGCCCCTTGTCTTTGCCCCCTTTGAGTTAAAATTTAGCGCCATCTAGTTGTGTAATTTTAAACTAATGAACATTTTCTGCAATAGAAGTTGACCATCCACACCTCTCTTGTTAAAGAACTCTTAATTAAAACAAAGTACTAAAAACGTTTTTATTTATCAGAGTAGAATGGTTGAAAAACAAGTAGTACACAGTAACTGGATTCTGTATTATAAGTGTTTTGTAACTGTGGTTTCCTATTAGTGGAGTTGATCGGCCTATTCCCACAGTTTATGCTTTTTCAGCGCGACGTTTCGGAAGCGGACTCTGCTTCTGTCATCAGCCTTAGTCCTGAGAAGGACTGTTTTCGCACTTTAGTCGAATTCATATGTTATAGATAATTTTTTCCCAAGCACTTGATTACTCTTAGATTCGAACCTGGTACCTTTCACTTACTAGTCTGACACCTTTGCCACTGAGCCACGGAGTAATCCAATATATATATATATATATATATATATATTAGAACTTATATATATATATATATATATATATATATATATATATATATATATATTAAACTTTTTCGTGGTTGCGCAGAAGTTTATTGCGCATGTTGCGCAGTAACTTCTTGCGCAGGTGTATTGCGCTTAAGCTCATCGCGCATTATTGGAATCCATATGGGTTTCATTTCTACACTAGCTTGGCTTATTGGATTTTCTGCTAGTGCGATGTATGTGGCTTCTTTGAGTTTTCGACGAGTTGTGTTCTCGTCCTTTGCCACTATCTGTATGTTATCCCATTGAATGTGGTGGTCTTCGCTCCAGATCTGGAACGAAGTCCACCACAAAATTATTTATTCTAAAATACAAGAACATTATCGTATAAAGTCATTTTTTATCATTCAATGGCGTTTTAAACCCATTTAGCATACATGCATGGATAGATGTTAAGATACTTTTAACACACATGCACTGGTTGCATAAACAAATAATTATTAGACTTTACCCGTTTCGTGTTTCAAATTATTATGTTTGTTTTTTATTATTAGTATTGAACACACAGTCTTGAAACCAACCTCTAAAAATCGATGAAATATCTTCGGAAATTATAAATTAATATACGCGTCTATTATTTGTTTTTGTAAATTGCGTCAATGAACGCATCTGAGTGGTAACAAACCTTAGCACTTTTCGTATAAATTACTGCGCTCGCTCGCGCCATAAACACGTGCTCAAATGTTAAGGTTAAGTTACCACTCAAGATACGTCAATTAATGTTTATGTCAATTACGCTATTTTTTGGAAATTATGATTGGTGTAAAATGAATTAAAACAAAAAAGAGGCTATTATGTTACAAGTTTAACTGTATTACCGGCGAGTTATTAGCATTTCAGTGACGGTTTCAGAGAAAACGGAATTATTTTGTCAAAATTTAATACAAATTTAGCAAATGTCGTCAATTGCATGTTTGGTATTAAAATGTGTAATGTAGGTTTATATTGTGTGATGTACCTGCTTCGCAAATAATTAATTACAAGTGTATACATGGGGTTATTCTGGATATAAATAGTAAATAGTGTGCACTCTAAGTATTTATTTTAACATTGTCTCCACTCAACATTCCTGTATACATAAGGTACAACTGGGTAACATTGACACATATTCATAATATATCTTTTATCTCGATTATGAATAGTCTTAGAAGTTTGAAAACATGGATTTAATTGAGTTGAACTATTAGGAATAGCTCGGTAATAAAATAATTATTGCTCTTTTTAAGATTTTAGAATTAAAAAATTAATAACTAATAATAAGATTGACACCCCCTGTAAACTGATTTATAAGTCAATCAATGCCGATGAGATGATAACATTATCAAATAAGCACCCAAGTTGCAGACAGCTTTATATATTTTATTATTTCAACAAAATTCATACAAAAATAGACAAAAAATTTTTTAGAGCTTCTTCATTCTCAAGAAAACAAACACTCATGTTATAAAAATGCATTCCTCGACGAATTGTAGGTTCTGGCAGAATTATAATTATGTCTTGGAGCAATACCTTGGCTTCGTCTAGAACGTTAGGGAAAACAAAACTCTTTTCTTATTTTTCTTAGAAAAGTTACTGTCATTTCCTGATCTTCGCGTCCTGCAACTTCTTTTACTTTTCCGATGTAATGATACACCGCAGATGAACGATGTTTATCAACAGTAACCCAAGAATTGACCTCAATTTTGTTGAGGCCAATTTATTCAGGCTCTACAGCTGTATTCTGCCAGTCATTCTGGTCTTCAAATTCATTGGAGGCGTCTAGACCGGAATTATCATCCAACTTTAGGCTAACTTCAGTATCAGAACTGCTGTCAACATTTTTATTTTGCTTTTTCTGAGTGTTTTTTTTTTAGATTTTTTAGAACTCTTGGCTTCATTTTCCGATCGCATTCGTTCCAAAACGTTTGCACTGGTTAAACTTTCTGAAAACCTTCGTCGAATTCTGTTCCGTTTTAGTGTCTGGTATTTTTCTTGTCTCTTTAATGCCTGTAATATTGAGAGTTCCAACCTTTTTCGTGGACTAAGTGGAGCTGAGGTTGGATCCGAACTTGAAGAACTTACTTGCCCTGAATGAGATCCGCTGTTGTAGGTCCTTAGATTGGTCGTATCCTTCGGAATAGTAGCTCCTCCATGGACTGAAATTTCGGTAATTGACAGCACAAACGGCGAGTAACATTTTTTTAATACATTTTCCTCGTTTAAAGGATATATACCTGAACCTACAAATGCCCCAATTGCATTCGCTCTAGAGACGTATCCTGTTTCCACAAGTTTTTTCAGCAATGAAGGAAATGTAACATTTTTCACACTCTTGAATACCCCAACATCTAGTGGTTGTACAAAGAAACTCACTGTTGTTTGCACAAGCCATTTCGATTAACGGAATTGTAAGGTGTGAGTTGTGACCATCAAATATTAACAGCTTGGACCCCTCTAGTTTCGCAGTATGTTTGATGGAAAAAGAAAATAAAATGTTGACAGCAGTTCTGATACTGAAGTTAGCCTAAAGTTGGATGATAATTCCGGTCTAGACGCGTCCAATGAATTTGAAGACCAGAATGACTGGCAGAATACAGCTGTAGATCCTGAATAAATTGGCCTCAACAAAATTGAGGTCAATTCTGGTTCTCTACTGTTGATAAACATCGTTCATCTGCGGTGTATCATTACATCGGAAAAGTAAAGAAGTTGCAGGACGCGAAGATCAGGAAATGACAGTAACTTTTCTAAGAAAAAAGAAAAGAGTTTTGTTTTCCTAACGTTCTAGACGAAGCCAAGGTATTTCTCCAACACATAATTAAAATTCTGCCAGAACCTACAATTCGTCGAGGAATGCATTTTCTAACATGAGTGTTTGTTTTCTTGAGAATGAAAAAAATGTTTGTCTATTTTGTATGAATTTTGTTGAAAAATAAAATATATAAAGCTGTCTGCAACTTAGGTGCTTATTTGATAATGTTATCATCTCATTGGCATTAATTGACTTATAAATCAGTTTACAGGGGTGTCAATCTTATTATTAGTTATTAATTTTTAATTCTAAGATCTTAAAAAGAGCAATAATTATTTTATAACTGATTGTTAATAGTTCAACTCAATTAAATCCAAATTTTCAAACTAAGACTATTCATAACGAGATAAAAGATATATTATGAATATGTGTCAATGTTACCCAGTTGTACCTTATGTATACAGGAATGTTGAGTGGAGACAATGTTAAAATAAATACTTAGAGTGCACACTATTTACTATTTATATCCAGAATAACCCTATGTATACACTTGTAATTAATTATTTGCGAAGCAGGTACATCACACATTGTAAACCTACATTACACATTTTAATGCCAAACATGCAATTGACGACATTTGTATTTGTATTAAATTTTGACAAAATAATTAGCATTATCTCTGAAACCGTCACAAAATGCTAATAACTCGCCGGTAATACTGTTAAACTTGTAACATAATAGCCTCTTTTTGTTTTAATTCATTTTACACCAATCATAATTTCAAAAATGGCGTAATTGACATAAACATTAATTGACGTATCTAGAGTGGTAACTTAACCTTAACATTTGAGCACGTTTATGGCGCGAGCGAGCGCTGTAATTTATACGAAAAATGCTAAGGTTTGTTACCACTCAGATGCGTTCATTGACGCAATTTACAAAAACAAATAATAGACGCGTATATTAATTTATAATTTCCGAATAGATTTCTCGATTTTTAGAGGTTGGTTTCAAGACTGTGTGTTCAATACTAATAATAAAAACAAACATGATCATTTGAAACGTAAACGGGTCAAGTCTAATTATTTGTTTATACAACCAGTGCATGTGTGTTAAAAGTATATTAACATCTATCCATGCATGTATGCTAAATGGGTTTAAAACGCCATTGAATGATAAAATAATTAATCAAATTTTAACGAACCTGTTTACTAAATAATTCCGTTTTCGGAAGAAATATTGCATTGGCAATATGGTTAATTTTTAAGATGTTGTGGTTTATTTGCCGGACCCAGCTGGACATAAGCTTCACGTGTGTTCTAAAAATTACACTTTATTATCTTAATGCATATACTATTATTATGATTAAAGCTAAGAAGTGCATTTTATAGAAGGAATATGGAGCTTAACCACAAAGGCCTAAAAAATAACTTTATTGTTGAGGTATGTACAATATTTTTTTCGAAATCGGAATCAGTTGGTAAAATTTGATTGATTAGTAACTGTATCAGACTGCATTGACATTACATACGTGTTGTTAGGATTGCGGCATTTATATTTTTAATTCACGATACATGAGAAATGAAATTAGTACAACTATAAAGAGGGTATGGTACTAATTTATCTAGTAACAATTAGGAATTGAACCACTAACTCATAGTTGAGATAAAATTTTTTTAATATTGTATCAATTGAATTTAATATAACTTAATTTTTCGATACATGGAAAAATACATACAAGGAAACCATTTAGTTATTCTATAATCAATTTAGAAAACAAGGTGCGCGTTTGAGGATGATTGTTATGCTTGACTTTAATAACTCGTTATTTTTAACAAGGCGTACTTCTCTTTAACACCTGCATTTTTTAAATCCTCCCATGAAACTTTCCACTTGTACACATTACCCCCTCTTTTAAGAAAGTAATGTTTTAACTGTTGATTAGGTTTCTTTCCAGTAACTTTCACTTCACAACTAAAAAACCGTTCCTTGGGACCACAATATATCACTTTCCACTCAATGTTAATATCAGTAGCAGACGAAGTGCAATAAAATACCCCACGGCTATTCAGTATAATAAAACTTGAACCCTTACGAAAGTTGATTCCGGACATTTCATCATAAATTCTAGTAGAAGAATGTACAATTCTAAAATGAGTTCCGATATCCGGCAATTTTCCTTCGTACACACAAAGTTCACATTTGTAAGCACAGTAAACACATTGCAATTCGTGTTTTCGAATTTCATGGTAATTACACAGTGTCGTACACCCTTGTGGTTCATAACGACATGAATGTTGTAAAGTTTTGCTGTACTCTTCTAAACTAAAATTTCTCTCTTTGGTTATTTGTTTACCGCAAATATTGCACACTCCACTTCGACAACTGTAGCACACGTTATGTGCTTCTGGACAAGTATGAATTGGGGGAATCATATTACGATGACAATTGGAGCAGTGTATCAAGACTTCCAAAGATGTACTTTCAAACTTCTCCTCATTTAATGAGTTAGAAGCTGGCGTACTTGTATCTGTGACTGTTAACTCTTGTATACTTTCGCGTTTATTTATCATATCGAAATCAGTGTACGTTTCTAGACAATCGTGATATTCGTCATCAGCGACAGCATATTCCGTATATGAATTTAAGGAATCTAAATTACCACCATCCTCAACGATACTTACAGGAATACATTTAATGAATTGCTGTATATTCTCGAATATATTTATATTTAATGTTAAAGTTGGCGTTCTATGACCAACGATTAATTCAATTGTTCTAACATCCACTTCTATACCGCGACTAGTGCTAGAAACTGGATTATACTCTTCATCACAATTTTCATTTGTAAAACCAAAAACACCACAACTAATTTCAATACTGTATCGTATTTTTTCTAATTTTGAGTATGAGCATTCAAATCCTAAAAACCGCAATTGCAACTGCAATTTCATTCTTGTGGCTATCATTTTAATCTGTACAAGAAATAGTCCTTTTTCGGTTGAATAGACCTTGTTTTCTTCAAAATCGTGTAAAACATTAATTGGGAACGAATTCGATTCCAACAAAAGGTGTTTATGTGTATCTTTTATATGTTTTAGGATGTCATCTATATTTCCTTCCCATCTGCAGGAATACTTTGGCGCTGATGGGCAAGCGTATATAACTTGAACCTTTCCACTCATACTGTAATACTAATACGTTAAGTATTTAAGTAAATGTATTTAAAAAATATACTCACCTGTTTGCCATTATAAATTTATACAAGTCTATCTAAATTTGTTTGTCACGTTCGCATGCTTCATTAGACAGTTTGTGCAAATATGAACGCAAATGACATAAATGTTGTTATCTTGCTTATCTTTATCATGAAATGTATTAATATCCTTCTAGTTAGGACGTACATATCAGCGTAGCGTCTAGATATTATATCTAAAAATTTTATACCAATCTCCAATGAAGTGTTTATTTACATACAAGGTGTATAATATTTGTTACAATTGTGTACTAACCGTGAATTAAATTTTGTTGAAGGGGTTAAAAATTTTAATCCTACACATTCATAATTATAACTATCGGATAATAGAATAGGTAATACATCGGAAGGTAATTATAGGAGACCTAGCCGGTGACCAATACCATATGTTGACTAAACCATTTTATTAAAAAAATAGCAAAATTTATCTACGCATGTTTAAATAGTGAATAAATTACGATAATAAAATTGCTGTCTTCTGGATTTAGATCGTTTAAATTGACTAGATATGTTTCTCATCTAATTTACTTTGTGTTTGCGTGTGCGTGTGACTGTGAGTGTATATGCGTGTGTGTGCGTGGGCGCTCGTGTCGTGTGTGCGTGCGCGTGTGTATTTTTATGTGTGGGTGTAAGCCAGTATTCACGATTTCTCCAGAAGCATAATACGTACGTACTTGAAATTTTGTATTTCAGCTTCATTTCATGTCACCTCGATCTTAGAAGAAATCCAGCGGTGAAAACGGGGGCAATTTTTGGTTTTATCAAATGTTTCTGAAACAGCTATCAAAGATATAAAAATTCCTAGATACTACACATATTAAACGTAACGTTTAATTATGTTCCATGCAATGTTTTGGTACGAGGTGTAATTTGGCAGTCAAAAATTCCTAAGGTAGAATTTGTGTGTTTGTTCAATTTCTTTTAATACCTGAATAACGGTTAATTTTGTAAGAAAAGTATTTTAATACGAAGCCAAAATGATTTAAAAATGAATTAAATAAGATTGAAAATGCGGAAATTGTATTATCGATATTTTTATAAAGGCGGGCGACTGAAATTTTTTTAATTTGGCAACCAGAGCTCTATTAACTTCTATCTGACATGAAGTTTTAAATGTCTATCTGATAGGGTATTGTATTGTATTGTTTTTACTGTGTTGCCTAATTTCCTAATGGACGTATTAAAAAATAGGTTGCATAATCGTCCTAAAAAAATTGTTTTTAAAATTATTCATTTTTTTAATTTCCACTTTGTATGTTGGAAGGTAGTGAGTGTTTCACACCAGAGATTTATTATAATGTTAAACACAATTTAATTAAAAAGTTATAACAATTTACATTATTACCAATGTAAATAGTTTTTCAGTAGCGATAGAAGAAGTTTATGGGCCAGTAGTCAAACACACCAGGAGATTCCTGGAGCCAGTAAACACAGTTACCTTACGCTTCTTGTAACTTATTTCACTTGATATTCATTTGCAAATTACATTAAAAATGTTGCTAGTGTATGAATCTCGTTATAATGACAGTTCTGAATATCTTGTCAGCCGTGACTTAAACTATTACCACGACAACGGAACACTAATTGCCAATCTGCTGTCACACCTACGCGCGTATTTTTCTTTGTTTAATTAATTAAACGCAATCAATCAATTTTTGGACATATGTATTTAAGCCAACTATATGGTTTTCAACGAGTTTAGCTTGAAAATTTAGTAAAATCTTTAGGACACACTAGGATTTTCTATATCTCACGTTTTCTGTATCATTTGATATCACGTTCTTTACTTAAAATTTCTCTCAGGCTGGTTAATATACTGAATCCTACTTACCTGATTATACTTATCTTATAAATTTCCCTTTCCTCATTTTGCAAGATGCCGATTATTTGGACCACTGATTCCTTTTATATGAACTTAGTCTGTCTAGTAATATTAACGTTGAGAGCCCTCGTAAAAATGTCCACAATGCTTTAAAATGGGACTAATCTCTCAATAATATTCATTATGACATTGCATTTAATACAAATGTTGCTGGTTTAACTCAAGCTAATCGGAATTTCCTTCAACATTTTCTGGACGTACTGAATTCTTACTTTTTTTAACTGTGACGTTTATCTGAGGAAACTAAAAACTTATGGATAGAGTCAAACCTCTACCTTCTCGAAAAACGAATGATTTACTGCAACCAAGCTTACCTTATGTTAGTTACTCTTCAGTTGCTTTTACTTCACCTTCTTTTCAACACCTTTGTCTAAACATGTTAAATCTACCATTGCTGTCAATGTGTCTTTTAAACCCTGTTCTTCGTGAACTCAACAGTACGTTTTTGGAATTACACTGCTGTAGGAGATAGTTAAGCATGGTCTAGATGTGCTCATGATATTATAATTTCTACACTCACTTGTGAACAAAACTTAGAGGTTTTGGAAAAAGTTGTTGATCGTTCACCTTCTCTTGCTCTTGTTTTACTCCAAGACTCGTGTCATTTCTGCAGGACTTACTTAAATATTTTAGTGATTTAAATAAAGATGGTTTTTTGGTTGACCCGGACAAAGCCGCGGTTATTAACTTTATCTCTACAGCTACTAATGTCTCTGATGTTCGCAGTATGGCCTGTGTTGCGTCCTAAATTTTTCTTTACTTATCTCTCCACTTAATTCACTTACCAAAAAGAATAATCATTTTCCTTTGTATGTTTTTACCTATCTTCAACAAATCTTTTTCATCCTTTTGTCGTCTAAACGGATTTTGTTGGTGCTGCTGTGTTAAACCAACAATTTGACTCTAAGGAAACAGTTATTAGTTACTTTAGCCGATCATTATATTTTGGAAAGAAATTATTCTATTACTGAGAAACGCTCAGCGCCAAGCTCGCCTCTATGGCGGCCAGTAGTTAATCAACGTACCATTTTCGTGGTCTGTCGACTCCCAACTTACAAAAATCGACTTTACTCCAAATGCTGCTTTCTATGAATCATACATTCCTATAGTAATAATTACGTAGCTCTAAACGATTGTAATTAGCTTCTTACTAACACAGTAAATTAATGTTAACGATTAATATTATAGTCTATCAAAACAAGATTACTATTCAGGATGATTTAAAAAACAGAATTTGACAATAAATAATTGATTAATTTGACAATTCATAATAATAAAATAAAAACAAATTGGCAAATAAATAATAATTAGTCAACAAATCTTTTTTTTATGGTAAAACTGACTGCAGACTAGATGTAATTTTAAGAAGAAGTTTTCGTCTAAGAAACCGAGGACGCCCCACATGTGCTATTCATTCGTAAATAACAATAAACACAACATACACATACACACACATACACACACACACACACACACGCACTCACACTCACACTCACACTCACACCCACACTCACACTCTCACTCACACTCACACTCATGCTCACACTCACACTCACACTCATACTCATAGCACAAGCACATACACACACACACACACACACACACACACACACACACACACACACACACGCACACACGCATACACCACACACGGGCACACGGACACACGGACACACGGACACACGGACACACGGACACACGGACACACGGACACACGGACACACGGACACACGGACACACGGACACACGGACACACGGACACACGGACACACGGACACACGGACACAGGGACACACGGACACACGGACACACGGACACACGGACACATGGACACACGCACACATGGACACACCGACACACGGGCACAGGGACACACGGACACACGGCCACACGGACACACGGACACACGGACACACGGACACACGGACACACGGACACACGCACACATGGACACACGGACACACTTGGTGCTTGGTATTAGTGACAGTAATGTTGAGTAATTTCATAAGATTAAACAAACTGCTCCTCAACGTTTTATAGCCTCAAGGTCCAAACCCACCCGCAAATGCTACACATAGACATTGTTGGTACCTTTCTCAAGCCCTCTAAAGGTAATACGTTCATATTGGTTGCTGCTGGTTATTTTGTAAATTTATGTTTTTTACCTCTTTGTACTGCTACTGCTACTTCGGTCTGTTGTCCTGTTAAAGACAATAACTTTTTCAGGTTTCGCACTCCTCAATACATCAATGTTGTTGAACTTCAGCTATTCCGGATGTAAAAGTTTTGAATAGTGTAGTGTCCTTTGCATTTACTTATCGAATACATCGATCATTTCCCAAAGTTTACCATAGCGTTTTACATAGAAATCTCCTCTCCGATCAAGTCTATGCTCTAAGAAACATTGTAGCCAATCTTATCAACAGATTTTAGTTACCTCATAGCCTTTGCGTACGTAAATAATTTTGCAGAATGCTATAGAACAAAACGATTATATAAGTATGGACCTCCTGACCTTGCACAAATAAAGGGAATGATGATTTTACTGCACAAGAGGGTAAGTGGATGACTTTTAACAATTTGTCATCCGAAAGTCAAGGCAGAGGTCCATAAATCTATAATTTCAAAACGGACGAATGTCAAATTTTGGGAAATCGGGTTTTCTCTAGATTTGTGATCATAAGAGCACTTTCCATGGAACATTAGAAATCAAGTTAATCATGCTAAACTTTATGTTACATTTGCATATTTGGCAATCAAAATGCGCTCATTAGAAACCTTTAAAAACCTCCCACCACAAATGTTTGACTATGCAGTTATTCCATTTGTTTACAGGTGACTTAGATATTGTGTGCAACATATTGGAAACACGTATTTTGAATATTAGCTTCTTGTTCATCTGGATTGTTCCCTGTTACAAACCTACATTTATATCAAATCGCGGACTATTACGAACAGACTGTATACCCAACTACCCTGTTATAGCAACCAAATTCGCGAATATTACAAATTGCATAAGTAGATACATGAGGAATTATATGTAATCACCTATGTTTGAACTATGACGTCTACACAAGATACGTACTCCTACACTTTAATACCCGTTTCCAGTCAATCACATTACCCCAAATTCATTAGTAGTTTTTTCTTGCCTTCCAAGCTACATCCACATACGTAGATGCGTGCGTGCGTGAGTCCGTGCGCGTGCACGTGTATGTGTGTGTTTGTATGTGTGGGCGCCCGCGCGCGTGTATGTATATGTGAACCAAAATCATGAGAGTTAATTAAAACTCAGTTTGAGTAATTTAGCTGTTTGTAATCATCAAATTTTTTTTGTATGTGCTAAATATGAGGTAGTAAATTATATGTCAAACTAAAGGTAAACAAAGCTATAATTCATTCAATGAATCAATCAATTTGCGTTATAATTAAAAATGATGTCAACCTACGATATTGTTTCGGCATACTGTTTACATTTTACTAAATTGTAAGTAACTTTGTCTTTACGTAACATTCCATTAATATAAGTAATTTGATTGTAATCTCAGTATATTTAGAATTTACATAAGTCCTACATACATGAAGACAACGTTTACATCAATTGAGGGTTGAATCTCGATAGCACAGTTAGTTAGCGCGGTATTCTAGCAAAGTACAGGTCGTAGATTCAAATCCTACTCGAGGTAAAATTTATATTTATGTATTTAATAATGTTAATAATAATTTTTAATTACATATTTAGTTTTGAACTTATTCCTTCATAACGAAACTTATAATAAATTATAAACTTTTTGTTTTTGTCTTTTATTTGATGCTGTATTATAAGTGTTTTGTAACTGTGGTTTCATATTAGTTAAATTTATCGGCCTATTTGAACAGTTTTCGCTTTTATACCGCGGTATTTCGGCATGACATTGTCATCAAATATTTCAAAATTTAATGTTTTATAATTTTATGTAAAAGATTACAAAAAATATTGTTAGCAACACGTGCGCTGTAACAGTTTTGGTGCTCGCAATCCTCGCCCAACGCTTTGGGTTAAAATGGAAGGCCTCGCACCAAGACATGTATAAACAGCGTACTAGTTGCGACAATAACTATTTTAAGATTATTATAAATTTTGTTATGAACGAATAAGTTGAAAAGTAAATATATAATTAAAAATTATTATTAATTTTATTAAATACGTAAATAAAAAGTGTACCTCGAGTGGGATTTGAACCTACGACATGTACTTTTCTAGTTCTACATTCACAAAGACAAAATTTACATCGATTGGGGATTGTATCTCCATAGCGCAGTTGGTTACTACAGATCGTAGGTTCAAATCCTATTCGAAGTAAAGTTTTTATTTATGTAGATAATAAAATTAATAATAGTACATATTGAAATAATCGGTGTTCACGCAGATTGCGCGAGATAACCGCTTTAGGGTGTTCGGTGATTTTTTTTTATATGAAGGTAATTTTGCGTAGAAGGAAATAACGGAGCTAGAATTTTAAATAAAAGTAAAAATTAAATAAATACGATTGAAAATGCTTAAGCTGTATTATCGATATTTCTATAGGAGCGGGAAGCTTCGGAATTTTTTTTTTCATCAGCATATATTAATCTCTATCTGACATGAAGTTTTATACGTTACTCCATTGTTTTTGTTTCTACAATGTTGTAAATTTAATTTTAACCGCAAACTTTGGTGGGAGAAAAGCTCGTAATTTTTAATTACTGTTTCAAAATAATTAACCTTTTTTAATATGTTTATAACAAAAACAATAATCTATGCTAGATAGAGGTTAGTAGACGCATTTGAGCTAAATTAAAAAAAAATCAAGCCGCCTGCATTTACAAAATATCGATATTACAGTTTAAGCATTTTCACTCCTGTTTAATATATTTTTTGACCTAATTTACTTTTTTTTAAGAAACTTTATAAAGGAAAGTTATGTAAAATTAAATGTTCTTCAAAAAATATGTCTGCACACTTTCTTATAAAATGAATAGTTATTTTGCTAAACTACGCGTTGCATCAAAAAATTGCATACAACATAATTAATCGATATGTTTAACGTCTATACGTTGGCATGTTTAAATTTTTGAAATATACACCAATTTCAGAAATATT
>JARFJB010000216.1:140000-181009 GCA_036346205.1 Vesta saturnalis
ATAAAAGAACAAAATATAAAAACTGCATCATGTGTACAATATAGCTTCGTCCTGTACGGTTTTCTTCTTATATGCAATTTTTCATTTATCTCGTTTAAATTTAAAAGATTAAGCACGTTTAGTGCATTTTGTAATCAACCGGTGAATAACCTTGCAGAAAATAACGTAATCGTGAGGAAGTTTTTTAAATTTTACTTACGTTCCCACACAATTTGTTTACAATCGGAGTCAATATCCCAAAATGTCTAAAACTCACCAAAAACTGGGATTTTAAAACATGAGCATTGTGTTTATGTTTTCTACGTGACTATACACTGAACGTGTTAATACAATAAAATATTATGTTAGACTAAATATTCAATAAACGAATGTGCAATGTTTAATCTCAATCTAGATCGTTTAAAAGGGTTTTGTTTAACAAAAGATTTACACTGTCTTTGTGATAGTAATCAGTATTTATGTGAATTGTAATTGCCATGCTTATATACCTACGAACGTAAAAATAAACTATACACGTATGTATAAAATAGTACGTTATGAGTTTTGTGAAACAAATATAAGATTGCAAAGTGCGTTTTTCTCTCACATACATATATCTGAAGTACTCACTTTTATATGAATATTATAAAGCAACAAAATAGTAATCATTTTCATAATTGCGTCAATCATAAAATCCATACGGTCCTTTCATATATTGTGTAATTATCACGATAACGGATTAATTTTTGCGTTTCTATTATTGTCGCTTCTATCACAATTTTTAATTTTCACGCCTAAAGGGAAGGTTATTGTAATCGGTCAAAAAATTCGAAATTGAACAGACACCGGAATGATCCATTTTAAGGCCATCTGAGTCCAAGAAATTTGGCTCATTTTCTACTTTAAGGTGGGAAAGCTTTTAGAGTGAACTGATAGAAGACTAAAATTAATTAAGAATGATTATAGATTTATTATGATTTAACCGAGATATTCAGGTCTATCAATTTTATCAGTTGAAAATAGTATCGCTAGAAAGTTGGGTTACGATCCAGTAACATCGATGAATTTGCATTCAAGAAAGCGAGGATGATAATCTAATAGGATTAGTAATATTGGTGAATATTTTTTTGTTCTAAACGATAATTTTACTTACACCAAAAAATTAAAAGGATAAGTATTGTGGAGGCGCCAAAATTACAAATGGCAAAATGCGTATTAATTTTGTCATTAATTACCCTTCAATAATTATTTAAAAATATGTTTGAAAGGTGCGATTCGTTTTAGTTAAAATTACTTTAAGGGTTTTGCGCTTCTCAGCATGGGCGTAGCCAGTGAAGGGCAGGGAGGGGCAACTGCCCCCCCCCCCCTGGAAGATCAAAAATAAATTAAATAATTTTTAATTTTTATTAAACAAAAAATTAAATCTAAAATATACATATTTTTCTGTTCTGCATATTTTTTTTGTTATGTTTTATATATTTTGTTTGTTGTTGTGGTCGTTTGGTTGCTTTTATGAACATTTTAAAATCAATTAATAAGCTGTAATAAATAAAATTATTCGCGTGTCCTTTGTCACTAAAATATATTTCATCAGCAAAAAACAAAGCTGTTTGAAACACTGACATAGTGCTAAATATATATTAATAGCGTTTTCGATCTATGCATTTAATGCATTGGTGCACACCAGAATTGTCCCACACCAGAATTGTCCCACACCAGAATTGGATAAAAACGAGTGTTCGATTTACTCTCAGGATACGTCAATTTTTAGTGTTCGATTCAACCACTTAACAGTCGGACATTTTTGAGAAAAATGGTAAAAAAATTGACACTTTTTTTTTTGTTTTCATTTAACTACATTTTTTAATCCTATTAATTAATTAAAATAAATTTACTCAATAAGCAGTTTTAGTATGAAATATTTTGAAACATTCAATACACAATCCGAAATAAATACTCTTATAACGTACGTAAGACCTGCACCAACAAGTTAAAACAAAAGTTGCCTGAACGAGAGTCGAGACTCAGGATCGTCAGTGTACGGGAAAATGTCACGCCCGAGTGCAGTTCGTGCAAAACTATCAAGTGGTTAAAACACAACTTGCCCCAAATCCTAACATAGGACAATATTTTTTGCAACAACTATTGAGTTGGTGTGTAAGTGCTCTTGTCTAGCGACAGTGTCCTATTTAATACTGTAACGAAACGCCACTGGTTTTCTTCGAGAAAAATCGAGATACAAGTGAGGAATATACGGGAACCGGCGATGCGAATGTTCTGGAAATTCGCCTATCCGGTGCGAAGACAGACAGTACAGTACAGTACATAGTGCAGGATACGAAGTTGCATACGGCGAATAGAAAGCGAAGCGCGAGATTTAAAAGCGGAATAGTTAAACAGTGTTGAGAAAGTGAATATTTGTGTTGTTTTGTTAACTTTATTGGTTTTAAATAAAGTTGGTGTGAATAGTTATCAGTGTTAAATTATGGCCTGAGAAACAAGAGGGAAAATCCGTAACAATAGTTTTACCACAGAATAAAGAGACAGAAATCACAGAAAAGACAATATCGATATAAGAAATTGGTTACAAAAGGTAAGTTAAATAATTTCAGTAGAAAATTAAATTTTTAATTAAAACTTTAGAGTCATTCCATTAGAAATGGTCCAAAATTTGAAAATTGGTTGCTCGACCAGCACCAAATAAAACAAAACTACCATGTAATGATAGCTTATAATGTAGATATATTATATCCGATGTTAATTTTGTTCAAAATTATTTGTATCGCAACGTTTGGAAAAAATTCATTGCAGCCCTTTACAAAATTGCCAATTGCTCTTTACTCTTTGCTTGTATCTTTGTGAAACAATTTTTATTAGCTTTGGCAAAAGATTCTGTGCATTATTAATATAATTTTATATATTTTTCATTATTATGATGCCGAATTTTTTGCCTTCTAATTATAACAAAATTACAATAATGCACCGATTTTGACAGCTGATATCTCAAATGGGACTAAATATAAAAACTTGAAATTTTCACATATTAAAGATCAAACAGCACTTTATACGTGCTATTAATTTCAGTTTGTGTTTTTAATCTAGAGAAAAAATATTAACATCGGATATAGTATATCCACATTATAAACTATCATTACATGGTAGTTTTGTTTTATACTAATTTTTATACTAGGGACTAAGAACAAGAATGATATTAGGTTATTATTTTTAGGTCAAAAATCTCTAAAACGGAGAAAAGTTCATGATGACAGTAGTGGAAGTGGAAGCAATGATTGTGATGAAGATGAAAATAAAATGGTCGGAACATCAAAATCGGAATCTATTTTTGAAGGAGGCTCAAGTAGTTCTTCAAATCTACATGAAGCTGCCTCTGGAACTGGGACCTCTAAACAAACTGAAGAACGAGATGGCTACCATGAAAATGACATTGGTCGTTATGTTAGTTGTGCCAATAACTTGCCTTCTGAGAAAAAGAAGGAATTGTTGACAAACCCTTGGGTTCCATCATCCAATTACGATTTTGCTTCTGATGCCATTCACTTGAAAAGAAAATTTAACTATCGCTGGTTAGATCAATATACTCCATGGCTGGTGTACTCAAGTCGTTTGAAAGGTGCTCTATCTTTGTATTGTGTTTTATTTCCGCCAAGAATTGCTACAGTTAAAGGAGTTTTAGGGTCATTAATGGTAAGGTCTTACATGAAGTTTAAGGATATACATGAAGATTGTAGAAAGGACGTTGACAGCCATTACCACAAATCATCAACAGCTACTGCAAAAGCATTTCTTGAAAATGCTCCTGTTGATGTCCAGTTGCAAATAGGGCACCATAACACGATTGAAGAAAATAAACAAATATTGTCAGCAATTATTTCATGCATAATATTTTGTGGAATTCATGATTTGCCGCTTAGAGGAAAACAAGGAAATGAGGGAGTTTTCTTTGACCTTTTAAATTTGAGGATTGACTCTGGTGATGAGAAGCTAAAGAGCCACTTGGATAAATGTCAAAAAACGCAGTCTATACCTCACCAATTCAAAATGAGATCATACAATTATGCGGTGAAGTTATCAAAGAAAAATAATCGAAGACTGTAAACGGGCAAAAGCTTATGCTGTAATGGCTGATGAAACAGCAGATATCGCTGGAAAAGAGCAGTTTCTATTGGATTAAGGTTCTATGATGAAAGCCAAAAATAATCAGGGAGGAATTTGTAGGCTACATTGAGTTAAAATGTCAAGATGCTTCTACAATCGCTAGCGCAATTCAAAGTTTTTAGAAGATAATAATTTTTCCGCCGATAATTGTGTGGGATTCGGATTTGACGGTGTTCCACGATGGCCGGCAAAGAGGTGGTGTACAGGCCATTCTTAAAAAAAGTACGCTAAATCTTTATTTTTCCATTGCTCCAGCCACAGACTAAATCTTGTGGTCAATGATACTAGCAAGCTACCAGAAATAAGAAACACAATTGCAACGGTTAAAGACACAATAACCTTCTTTCGTGAATCGCCAGCCCGTAGGAAATCGGTTCCAAATCTTTCAAGGCTCTGTAGACCAGATGGTCGGAAAATATAAGAGCATAAAAAATTTTCAGAAAGCTTCACTGGCATTGTTAAAGCACTAGAACATCTATCTGTCGAAGGAAACTATGCAACAAGAAAATCTGCCTACCAATTGCACTGTGCAGTTACTAAACCAATATTCATCTTAGGTTTAAACATAATTGCAAGATACTCTGCAATTTTGGAACCCGTTGAAAACGTTTTACAAGGTAAAAGTATGGATTTGGTTATGGGAAGAAACATATTGATGATATTCTAGATGTAATCAAAGAAGATCGAAAATGTTTCTTATGAATTATTTAAAAAATCACTTGATATCGCAGAGAAAGTAGGGGTTTGTTGTCAGTACCACAAGTCACCCAAGAGCAAGTACACAGAAGTAATACACCATCTGAGTCTGCATTTGAATACTGGAAGCGGTCAATAATCATCCCCTATCTTGATTCTTTAACTTCGTATTTGGATGCTAGATTCTCCAACGAAAATACACCTGCTTTTGCTTTAACTTATCTTCATCCTTCAAGCATGCTCAAAATTGCTTCAAAAGATTTCAATAATGCAGAATCTTTCATGGAATTTTATAAGTTGGGTGATGTCTCTGCAGAATTAGATTTGTGGTACAATATGTGGAAGAAAAAGAATTTAACAGAAGACAAATTAAAGGACATTGAAGTGGCTGCACTTTTGGAGGAAGCTAATGTTTTTTTCCCTGCAACAAGGCACGCACTGCTAATATTAAGTGCTCTCCCATCCACTACTGCTACCGTGGAAAGATTGTTCAGTACCCTGCGAAGGAGTACAATGGGTGATGACAGACTCACTGGGTTGTTTGATGAGTGTGCATCGAAAATTTTTGAAGGAAAATCAGGACTGCATAGTGAAGAAAGTTTTGGATAAATTTAGTTTAAACCCAAGAAAACGTTATTAGTTTAATTTAAGTATAATTAAAATCTTAAAGTTTTGTTTTCATTTGCCTTTTCTTTTTATCCTAAAATTTTACATTTTGAACGACCATGGACCATGGTTCCCCCTGTTATAAATCCTGGCTACGCCCTTGCTTCTCATCTAGTCTAACATATATTTCTAATTTAGATATAATTAATTTACGTAACGTAATCTTTTGATTTCCTCTTTTAAAAAACATAGTTTCGTATTTATCAGAAATGAGCGTAATGAATACTACAAGCGCCTGAACTTCTGAAAACAACGCTAAAGACCATTTTTTGAATATTCGTCACATGCAATAGTTTCGGGAAAATTATTCAAATTTAGTACGAAATTTTACACTATTTTTCTTTTAGATTAGCTTCTCTATACCTGATAGTATCTATGAAGGATTAAACTTCCAACATCTAACATAAATTATTAATGTTTTTGTAACATTGAGTATTTTTATAATAAACTCTTTGCAAGAGATTAAATGTGTATTTTTTAATTATCTTTGTACAAATTTATAAGTTTTGATAACAATTACAGTTATCGTCCTGATACTTCATAGTTAATTTGCCACCACAAGTAATTCTTAAAACTACTACCATCTACTGAGGACGATAACTGTAATTGTAATCGAAACGTATAAATTATATACAGGTAAATAAAAATGCACAATTTAATACAAGAGAGGTTGCATAATTATCCCAAAAATATCTGATGTGAAACAATACGTGACATTACAACCTACAAAGTGGAAATGAAAAGAAATGAAATAATTTTAATAATAATATTTTTAGGCTAATTATGCACCCACCTTTTGAATACGTTCATAACGAAAAAAGGCAACATTGTAAAAATAACAATAATCTACGTCAGATGGACGTTTAAAACTTCATGTCAGATAGACCTTAATAGGCATACAGATGCCAACGTAAAAAATTCCCAAGCCGCCCGCTTCTATAAAATACCGATAATACAATTTAAGCGTTTTCAAGCCTATTTAATTAATTTTTAGCCTTAGTTTGCTTTATATTAAGAAACTTTTTAAAGAAAGGTTAAGTAAAATTATATATTTTTTTTAAAATTCTGTCTACACACTTTCTTATAAAATTAATCGTTATTCAGATATTGAAAAAAATGTTAACATAGTCTCCATACTTCGTTATTCTCTCTTGTATTTCTGCTCACCGACCTGGCCTATTCGTTTTCCATTCTGCGCTCTTGTTCTCCGGTCTCCGGTCTCCGGTTTCCGTTCTCCGTTCTCCGTTCTCCGTTCTCCGTTCTCCGTTCTCCGTTCTCCGTTCTCCGTTCTCCGTTCTCCGTTCTCCGTTATTTGTTCTGTGTAGGTGCAGAAAATTTGCTGACCCGCAACCCAGGAATATTTATTACAAGCAAAAAGAAATGGGTCATCCACCAGAAGAAGTAGTTGGGCCTTCTACTAGAGTCGTAAATGTCGAACAGTACCTTAGAAATTTGCTTACAGCTAAATTACGCGTCGTATTAAGAAATACACACACATGCACACGTACCCAAGCATGAACGTACGCACGCAGGCATGCATGCACGCATACACGCATACACGTACACACGCACTTACGCACACACACACCCGGCGCAGAAGTGTAACTATAACCGGGCGTGTCTCCTCGTGCGGATAGGAAAAAGTTCGCTGTTCGTTTGATTCATTTGAATAATTTGGGCATAGGGTAGGAGTGAAATAAAACAGCTCCCGTTGACAAAACAGCATCCCTAAGTGAAGGATATTAAGGCAACTGTCCCTGGAATCTTGACGCCGGGGCAGTGATTTCGCGAACGGTTTTCCTTCGGGCACCAGGTCCAACTTCATTCTATTTTAGTGGCCTTGCTCCAGCAACCGGGGCTATGTTGGAGTAGACATGTATTTCCCTAGGTACTTGTAGAAACAAGATGGAAAAAATACTAACAGAACACAAAACGAAGCTGAAAGTTAAGCACCTTGGAGGCAAATGCTGACATGAAGACCGTATTGAGAAGTGTGTCTACGAGCGTAACGAGTTTTGTCACGCTGTGTGGAAACTTTAAGCAACACCCGGTAGCTATTTTGGTCCTTCTCGTTTTTTTTTGAATTTCGAAATTAAAAATTTAAAATACATTGTTTCGTATTGAGGAGTGAAATTGTTTATAAGTCATTTTGCGATGGTTAAGACATTTCTAATGAGGTATTTAAAATTAAATATAAAAGAGTATACAGTTTGGAAACTTTCATTTAAGTCATTCTTGCGTATTTGAGGAGGTTGTTGGTTTTCATTGCAAATTAACATTTAGCATTCTAATTTTGGGACGATCAGATAGGTGTTTTTCTTTCGGTTTCATTACCTTAATAAATTGAACTTTTTTGAATTATGTTTCTGGTTATTTTAAGTATTATTAAATATAGCTTGTTGAATTAAAATTAGACGTATGTCAGGAACCGTGAGTGACTTCATTTCTTTCTTCAATCTGTTATCGTAATTTGAGAAGTATGGGTGGATATAAATTTGCTTTTACACGCGTAATTAAGATGGTGTCGCAATTCTTTTTAAAAGTTTACCCAATCGTTTGGATTAATTGTGTTCTTTATAAAGTCCGTAAAGTGTCGTTGCTCAACTAGGTTCCGTTTTAATTAAGCGGTGGGCTTATCAGTACTTGGGAGTAGTAGATAAAATCCTCTTACGTAGGTACCGTGGTAAAGGAGCTTTCGTTGGGGTTGCTTCCTCGTTAACCCTTCATGGGGGGATAGTGTTTAGGCTCACCAATCTCGGTAAAATAATACCGTGGCGTTGTCAGTGATTGACAGTTTCGAGTTCTTCAAAGAATGTGGTTACGTGTTTACTGGTAGTGCGAACCTCGTTTCTTTTGGATGAATATCACCACACTAGTGGATTATCTCTAAAGAGATTCCGGTCATAATGTTAGTTTCGAGTACATAGCTGGCCATGATAAAGAAGAAATTTGCTGTATATAATGTCGCTTTAATAAGTTTAAGTAAATAAAGTTGTGTGTTTATATACAGACTGGCGCATCCTATACGCGTCGGTCTCTGTAATGCAAATGGCTTAAGATCTGAAGTTCCTTTCTTAATTAGGGTATACAGGGCCTATAACACTACAAATTAAAAATAATTGTGTTTATACAGGGTGATCCAAAAATAAGAGTTTATATCAAAGTTTTTTTTTAAAGGAAACACTTTGTATTTGGTAGTGTTTTTTGTATCTACGGATAAAATAAAGTAAAGTTTCTGTAATGTTCCCATACCTATCTCTTTTCGTTTACATATTTAAAGAACTCTTAGTTTGCAAGCGTGTACAAGAAAATCAATCTTTAAGTAATTTATTTTAATGTTGGTTTTTAAATTTAGTATTAACTCTTCTTCGTTTGTGTTTAGTTTTCAAATTTTAACTTTTTCGTAAATAAATGTTTTTTAAATTAAAATATGTAATTTTCCCTTACATCAAAAGTTTCGATTATATTGGAAAGTGACAGACATGACTGGCTTATTTGGTTCAATTCTATTTTGAGTGATATTAGCTTTATGGTTACCATGATTAGACAAGATTGTTACAAAATACTTGTTATTACAAATAAAAAAGAATTATTTACTAAACAACCGTTGGTTTTAGGTATAGGGAACTCTTACATCGAATGAAAGACAATTTGAATGACTATCGGTTAAAGCTGTTAAATGCAGGGTGTCCTAATGAAATTAATAAAATTATGCAGCTGCACATCTAAGTTAAATTCAGCTAGATTAGTACCCGTATGTTGTAATAGAAAAATTTGCCATTTAGCCGATAGCTTAATATTATTATCACGTAAAGCGCAGGTGTATGTTGATGTGTTGTACATAACCACAACATAGTTGATTTTCATGTTCACGCTTGCAAATTAAGAGTTCTTCAAATATTTCAAAACGGAAAGGGATAGGTGTAGGAATATTACAGAAACTTTACTGGCCATCGTAAAGTTATGTAAATCTACAATTTCGGTAAAACCAGTAAATTACTGAATAACTGAATGCCATCCAAAACATCTAAACTTTTAAATTCTGAATTACGCAGTAACGCGAACGTTGTGCGAAAAGATTAAGGCTACAAATGTGTAGAACCAAAAAAAATAACGCTCAGTTAACGAACACTATACATATATTGAAATTTAATAAAAATTAAAATAAACAATTGGTATTTTGTCCGCAAAACATTGAACATAATTTGTATCGTTAAATTTCTAATAAAACTGGAATAAATTGAGTCCTGAAAGCTCAGATAACCCAAATTTATCTACCTTAAACTTTTAAATAAGTAACACCAAACGTTACTTAAATACACTCGTTAAAATGCATATTAACAAGCATTTTATTAAAATCACCCACACATATAAATTCGGAAAAATATAATCACCTCACAATGTACCAAAATAACCAATCGAACTTGCTTTTCATTTGCACAACGACACGGCGATGTACCTCTTGATGTTCAATCGACGAAACCAATGACTACTTTAATTGATCTTTAAGCAAACTTCATTAGCGGTAAATTTTAAATATATATATATATATATATATATATATATATATATATATATATATATATATATATATATATATATATATATATATACAGGTGTGGCGCTAAGAGTTTTGATTAAAAGTAATGGCGGATACAGTTGTGTTAAAAATCTGAAATTACGAGGCTGTAGGTTCTGGATCACACTGAGTTCAAATATAATATTGTCCTGAATGGTTATACCGAAAGTAGACGTCAACTTTGTTATTTTAAATGGAGCCTAATATTTTTATTTTATTTTCAAATTCTACGTGAAATTCTATATAAAATTTGTGCACAATGTCCTATACCAAAAATGAAGTATTTTCGAGATATTTCGATTTTTTTTAAATTTTGAAAAAATCCTAGTCCACATTGAATAACGATATCTGCATTAATAACGAAGCTAGTGACGTGAAATTGTAACCAATACACAACAAGCGCTTGCCCGTTAACTCCATATATTCATTTCATTGATATTTCATACAGGGTGTTTTAAACTTAGCCGCCAACATGCACAATTTAAATCATTTATAAGTTGCTTACTTTAAATAGAACACCCTATATTTTATTACATTTTCCGCTGTATTTTTTTAAGCTAATTCGTTTGGTATCAGTATTCGCTATACCTAAATCCAACCACTTTTGAGATATTTCATTATCTTAGTTAAAACATAACAACACTTAATTATTCGTAAAGGGTAGGCCATGATTTCCATTATTTAAGGTGATATTTTGTTATTTTTTCATAAGTTGTTAATTCTGAAATGTAACCAATAGCCTGAAAGGATTATTAATTGTGGATATCATTAAAACCGTTGACTAGGTATTTTGTATTAATTTAATTAGATAACTTACAAACAAAAATAACTAAATGTAATATTAAACAAATAAAGTTTTATAATAAGTGTTCAAAATTAGCACCATCTACTTCTAAACATTTATGAATCCTTTTCATTAAGTCATGTCTTGTAATTCTGGAAATATGGTCGGGTGTTAGGGAATTAAAAGCAAGTAAGACTCTCTGCATAATATCTTCCTTTGTCGTAACATTTTCCGCTGTATTTTTTTAAGCCAATTCGTTTGGTATCGGTATTCCCTATAACTAAATCCAACCACTTTTGAGATATTTCATTATCTTAGTTAAAACATAACAACATTAGTAAAGGGTAGGCCATGGCTGTCAAAGATTTGATAGTTAGAACGATAATTGTTTATGTTGTTTTGACAGTTTTCTTTGCCAGTTTGTATTTCATAGTAAATAATGGCAAATGCAGGATTTACTAGTGATGATTTTTTAAATCTTATTATTATTTACGGCGAGTGTAATAGAATTGCTGAACGGACTTGCCGTGTTTTTGCAGAAAGATATCCAAATCGACCAAATGCAACTGGTGATATTGTAAGATTGCTTAAAAATCGCCGTCAGTTTAGTCAATTTAAGAGAAAAATTAATAAAAATGAACCACTAGTGGATAGTGACATAAACGAAATTAATGTTTTGGGTTATTTTACGGCCTCTCGAAATGCCTCCATTAGAGATTGTGAGAGAGATCTTATTTTGTCGACGAGAACAATTCATCGCATTTTAAAAAAACACAAATGGAAACCATTTTCATATCATTTGGTGCAACACTTACAATTAGGTGATCTTCCTCGAAGGGTAGAATTCTGTGAATGGTTTTTAATGAAGACCCAAGAGGATGAAAACCATAAAAAAAGTTATATGGTGTGATGAAGCAAAGTTTAGCAAAATGGATTATTTAATCGACACAACTTCCATTTTTGGTCTAATGAAAATCCACATGTTAGTAGAGAACGTCATTTCCAAGATAGTTGGAGTTTTAATGTTTTTTGTGCAATAAAAGACGATAAAATTTTAGCATTAAAATTTTATGATGAAAATTTTAATGGTACAATATATTGCCACATTTTAGAAGAAGCCATACGACCGGCGTTACATACTTTAAGAAATGGAGAGGCGGCTTCAGCTTGGTATCAGCAAGATGGAGCACCTCCTCATAACTTTGGGCCTGTTACTCAGCATCTTTACGACATGTTTGGTGATAGATGGATTGCCAATCAGGGTCCGTTTCGTTGGCCAGCTCGCTCTTCTGATTTGGCTCCTCTAGATTTTGGTATTTGGGGTTACATTAAAAATCAGGTATTTTTCAAACCTGTTACGACAAAGGAAGATAGGATGCAGAGAGTCTTACTTGTTTTTAATTCTCTAACACCCGACCATACTTCCAGAACTACAAGACATAACTTAATGAAAAGGATTCATAAATGTTTAGAAGTAGATGGTGCTAATTTTGAACACTTATTATAAAACTTTATTTGCTTAATATTACATTTAGTTATTTTTGTTTGTAAGTTAAATAATGGAAATCATGGCCTACCCTTTTGTTGAAATAATTATGTGTTGTTATGTTTTAACTAAGATAATGAAATATCTCAAAAGTGGTTGGATTTAGGTATAGGGAATACTAATACCAAACGAACTGGCTTAAAAAGAATACAGCGGAAAATGTAATAAAATACAGGATGTTCTATTTAAAGTAAGCTTATATATGATTTAAATTGTGTATGTTGGCGGCTAAGTTTAAAACACCCTGTATGAAATATCAATGAAATGGATATATGGGGATAATGGGCAATCGCTTATTGTTTATTGGTTACAAATTCACGTCACTAGCTTCGTTATTAATGGAGATATCGTTATACAATGTGGACTAGGATCTTTTCAAAATTAAAAAAAAAATGGAAATATCTCGAAAATACTTGATTTTTGGTATAGGACATAGTGCACAAATTTTATCTAGAATTTCATGTAGAATTCGAAAATAAAATAAACAATATTAGGTTCCATTTAAAGTGCCACCACATTCAGGACAATATTATATTTGAACTTAGCGTCATCCAAAATCTACAGCTTCGTAATTTCAGGTTTTTAACATAACTGTATCCGCCATTATTTTTAATCAAAGCTCTTCCGACCCTGTATATATATATATATATATATATATATATATATATATATATATATATATATATATAATATATATATAATATATATATATATATATATATATATATATATATATATATATATATATATATATATATATATATATATATATATATATATATATATATATATATATATATACATACATGTCCCAGATAACATTTCCAGCATGGGGATCTCGCTTATTATAAAAGATACAGATTTGGTTAAATTAGATGAATTACTCCTAAGGATTAGTGAAATTATAGGACACTCCAATTTCCAAATTTCCATGTATTTTAAGACTTATGACAAGAAAAGAAAATGTTAAATTTCTTTTTCTTGTAATATCTTTCTTGTTATATTAGACATATAAATTTAATTTGCACAAGATATTTTTTATGCAGAATTTAAATATCAATTTGGATTTTTATTTGCGCTTTCTATTTTTTAGTTTCAACCCCTAAATTAAATTTTTCTTATGGAACGACAAGTCGGCTTTGAAATAATTGATCGTGTTTTTTTATCCTCTTTACAATGATATAGCACATGTACTATCTATTTCTAAAAACAACCAAGAAAATTTAAAAAAATGTGTTTTATTAAAGACTCTAACAATAAGTAGGCCGTGAAACATGAGAAAACGACAAATAATAGATAACTACAAGAGTTAAGCAGGTAATAGTATTGGAGATAATTATCCAATTATAAAAGATGTTCAAACAATTGACCATTCCGTTCTAAACATAATTGTGCCCTGCGTAGTGTCGACGTAATTGCTCTGCGTAGTTTTGGGGTTTAATTCTACCAAATGCTGCAAGAACAGCTTCACGAAGATCTTCGGCATTCTCAAATGTTTGCACGTACACTGATTTTTACGTAGCCCCAAAGGAAAAGTCCAAGGGCGTTAAGTCTGGAGATCTGGGTGGCCATAAAATCGGCACTCGATTACCAATCCATGAATTTGAAAACCGATTATTAAGATATTCGCTGATGACGTTTGAATTGTGGGCGCCATCTTGTTGGAAGCAGATATTAATATTCTGAATCAGTGGTAAATCATCAAGTTTATTTTCTAAATCAGTTTGTAGTAAATTCAATTACCTTTCACTATTTAATGTTTCGTTAAAAAGTATGGGCCCAATAAGTTTAGCGCCTAAAATGCCACACCAGACGTTAAAACCAAATCTCACTTGATGCCGACTTTCCTTAACAACGTTAGGATTTTCACGGTCCCAAAAGTGAACATTGTGTCGATTGAAAAGGCCATTATTTGTAAATCTGCTTTCGTCAGACCACAAAATCGTAGCTGGAAAATTGTTGTTATTCTCACATTGATTAACATACCATTGGCAAAATTGTAATCTTCTTCCCTGATCTCCATCTCTAAGTCCCTGCAGAATGGTGTACTTATACGGATGATACCTGTGACGTTTTAAAATTCTTTGTGATGTAGTTTTCGAAATACCAGTGTTATGTTCAATTTCTCTAACAGATGTTGAAGGATTTTCAATAACTGATTGTAATACATTTAGTTCTGCATCTTCATTCCGTAATTTCGGATTTCTAGTAGGTTTTGAAAATGAACCATATTCTTTTAAATTAATTACCAAATTTCTGTACGTACGAGCACTGGGGTGCCTTCTTTCAGGATACAGCCTCAAGTACTTCCGTTCAGCTTCTATTCTGTTTTTCTGTTTTTATGAGACAAGATGTAACAACTCAACATATCAAACTTTTCAGTATTAGTAAATAAAGCCATGTTTGGCACAAAAATATTCTGGAACGAATAATTTTTAAGTGACATTAAATTCGATTGTGTTTTTATGTTTCACGGCCTGCTTATTGTTAGTCTTTAATAAAATACATTTTTTTAAATTTTCTTTGTTGTTTTTTAAAATAGATAGTACATGTGCTATATCATTGTAAAGAGGATAAAAAAACACGATCAATTATTTCAAAGCCGACTTGTCGTTCCATAAGAAAAATTTAATTTAGGGGTTGAAACTAAAAAATAGAAAGCGCAAATAAAAATCCAAACTGATATTTAAATTCTGCATAAAAAATATCTTAAGAAAGTGCAAATAAAATTTATATGTCTAATATAACAAGAAAGATATTACAAGAAAAAGAAATTTAACATTTTTCTTTTTCTTGTCATAAGTCTTATGTATATATATTTGCCTAAAGATCAATTAAAGGAGTTATTGGTTTCGTCGATTGAATATCAAGAGGTCCATCGCCGTGTCCTGTGCAAAAGAAAAGCAAGTCCGATTATATGTGTGATTATAATAAAATGCTTGTTTATACGCATTTAAACGAGTGTATTTAAGTAAAGTTTGGTGTTGATTATTTAAAAGTTTAAGCTAGATAACAAAATAAACAACTTCTTCTAATATATTTTTTCGAAATTCGGGCAATTTATGCGCATTTTCCATTTTTTTCTTAAAAATGTAATTTTTGACAGGTGACGTCGGTTGTAAAACCAACTTACTATATTTCATTTTTGGTTTTATTTGAAGCAAAAATGGATGCGATAATCAGATCTATGCTAAAGTCAAAGTTAACCAAAATCCCCATATGGTGCGGACTTAAACGGTCACACTATATATATAGGTGTAAGTATAAGGTGCAAGTATGTAATTTTTTACATTAGGTCGTTACATAATGGGCGAAATACGCACAATACTATTTAATCGTATCATACGTCCAGCGTATGAAATGGAATCAAACATTTTGAATTACGTGTTAGTATAATTATTTGAAGCTCAAAGATTACCTAATAATATAGTTAACGTGGATGCATTAAGGCCTGACATTTGGCTTGGATTTAAAAATAATTTTGTTGCATTGTCTTGTTGAATAACAACTCCTGTCTAGATTTTATCTTCCATTTTGCATAATCAAATATTTTTTTCTGAAGGGCAATTGGGAAAATGTTATTATTGTTAAGGGGAATTATTTGTTCTCAAGATCAAAATCGACGTCATACAAATGCAATTTAGTAATGTCAATATTACTTGAATTTTTTGAATAGTTTTGATGAAAAATAGGTTAGAAGAAGAATTAATAAAAATAATCATAAAAATATAAAGCTGTATTTACACCATTTGATCACTTAAAGTATTTAACAATTGTTAGTTTATCCTTTTTGATATTATTTGCAAAACTTATTTCAGTGATGGGTAGTAAATAGTTTGATACTAATCAAACTCATTTCGTAAAGTAGCAGAAACATTTTATCAACTATTTTTAAATTTTTTGCATGTCAGAATAATTCTATTGTCAAATTATGAATTTTCCATCTAGAAAATTCAAATTCTGAATATGGCGGGTCTATAACTTAAATCTACTTAGGTGTACGTGGGAATAATCTTTTGCGCTTGGCCTCACTTTGATGATGGTTTCAAAAGTGGTATGGGAACTTCACAAGGTAAGAAAGATTTTCTTAATTAGAAATAGGTTTTACTGGTTAAATAATCTTTCTAATGTAGTGAATACTGTAATGCGGCTGCAGCCTCTGAGAATGTTTAATTATTATTGAATCTTAAAATACCTGCATTTTGGAAAATCGAAGTTTAGTTTCTCCTGAAATTACACAACGCCCATGTTTTCCTTTCCTCAATAATAAATCCGAAGCCATATCGAATGGACGCAGTGTTATATTGCATCTTACCCAAAGCCTGAAGGGAAATGCATTGCAGTTTGTTTTTAATTCCCCGTAATGTTTTATTCGTTCTTTGGAAAAATTATTCAGTGGAATATTTGAATACCGTCCTGGAGCTACTTGCCACTTCACTTAACCACTCTCCGCTACAACTGCTTATACAGTAATATGAAACGTTTTTAAGTCAGGCGAGACAAATTTCTTTAAGAAAATTGAATAATCCAGAAGCATATAAGGTTAACAGTATGGTTTACAACATTGAAATAAAATGCATCGGATAACTAAAAAACGCTTATACGGGATGTTCCAGTTTAAATAAATTAAACATAAGTAGGTAATGTATTTCACAAAATCTGACCTACAATATTTTGGTAAAAGTATAATAGACGTTTTCAATTATATTCAGTAGAAATTGATTAGCTATTAAAATTAACTGTTTTGAGACGTTGATGGAAAATATGATAGTACTTTAGAAACATTTAACACTTTAGTAGTACTTATAAATAACATTGTTTAACGTGACTAGTTTTAAAAGAGGTAATTTATATTATATTATAATCTCGCCTGTATTTCTTAAAATAGAAAATTAATTAGGTAACTACTTATTTACAAAAAGGAAAGTTCAAATGTATATAAAAGTTTGCATAATGCTGCAATATTGTGTTGGAATCAGATATTTAAAATTAAACGCAGTTAATTTGATTGTACTAGGTAATGAATGATGCAAAATAAATTATAACTTTTCTCTCTGATACATTTTTCTTTATAAATTTAAATGGTAAATCTCTATTGGCATATTTTTTAAATTATAGATATTATACAATTAATAACTCATTTATTTCTATCTCAACGGTCAACATTATGCAACACACATTACGATCTGCAATCAGCTATTGCCTATAACATAATAAATATCAAAATAATTAAACCTTATAAACTTTAAAAATTCTAAATACTAAACCCTAATATACCATGGTGCAATTGAAAGCTCAGAACTTAACATTGATGCTTACTTGGAGAGATACTTACTCTGGTAGTGAAAAAAACAAACAAGCCATAGATTATATAATCGTTTATTGTACTAGTGTATTAAGAAAGACAAAAAGTATTACTTTTTAAAATAAGAAAAAATAACTCATTTTGGAATAGAGAAATGAGCCAAAAATGAAAACTAATACGTCTGTATAACAAAGAGAATATCATACGCTCTATACAAATACAGGGTCTCCCGTAATCGTTTTATAACCGTTCTCCTACCATAGTCGTGGCCAAATACTATTAGAATGTGTAAACTTACCCCAACCAGATTTTTTTGTATGCACAACCTTCAAAGGAAAATATTTTATAACCATTTTTTTATTATGTTACCCAATCATTAATATTTTAGTTTAATTAAACAGATAAATATAATCGATTGCAATTCTCGAAAAAACACGTTTTTTTTTTGCAAACCTCTGTTCTGCTAAGAGATTGGTATTTAATTTTGACCCTCTGTAGTATAAAAAAAATTATAAGGTACTCTCACTGCCCATGTACTCACAAAATTTCCCATTTTGTCCAGATTCTAAAATGGTATAAAATTTGTGAATGATCTCATTACAAAAAAATGTATAGGAGCAACTTACAAAAATTACAGTGTTCATCCAAGTAATTGTGGTAATAAAACCTAGAGTCGTAACATAACGTTTTTTTGTTCATTTTCGTTCTGGAGGTTTAAATGGATAGTGAACTTAAATATGCCAATTAGTGTTTATACCGCTATTCACAACCTTTACCGTGAAGGTAAAATATTAGGCGTTCGTGGAGGTGCAGAAAGGCCTTGTATGGAAAAAATAGACGACGATTCACTTACATCTCTACGAACTATTGAACATCGCATGAGTATTTCTAAAACAGCTGTTCGTCGCGCTTTAAACGTTATCACATACAGCCATACCGTTTTCAATGTGCAAGCTCTTTCACCACGGTACTATCAGCAAGGGATACGGTTCTGTCGATGGATCGATTCGGACAGATCTATACCAGTTTACCGAACAGAAATAGTTAAGCTCCTCTCCAAAAATTCCTGCAATATTTAAATGCAGCTTTGTTATTGAATTATCTTTAAAAAGCTTTCTTAATTTTCTTTCCTGTGAATATAACAGTTTTTGATATATATATATATATATATATATATATATATATATAATATACTTTAGCGTCATCCATAAAGTACGTTTATTTGTAAACCGGTAAATCGAGATTCATCACTAAAGATGACTTGATTCCATTGCACATTCCAATGCAACCTCGCGTTACATTATTGCCGCCATGCAGTACGATGGCGTGGAGTTAGAGGTAAACAGAGCAATGGTCGGTATGATCTGAACCCAAAAGATGGAATTCTTCGTACGTCTTTCACCAATTTCCCTTGTTGATGAAAAACCATCCCGAAGAGCTAGAAGCTGAAGTCTAGGACGTCCGGGACGCAATCATCGTCATTCGTCATTATTTACTAACCATCTTCGCAAACATAAGGATATTATGGCGACACTGCTTACCACGCGAGCGGCAACATCACGAATTGATAATCCGGTATTTCATAGACCGATTAGTCTGCATGTTCAAACTCGGTTAACTGACGGAAATTTCCTCGCTGTCGTACAGGAGGTATTATTTCAACTTTAATGTGTTTACTTATTAAGCTTACAAATATGATTAACATTGACACTTAAGTAACTAATGTCAAATGAAAAGAAAGAGTTTTTGTTTCATTGTCGATGATTACTCTTTATTGTATCTTGCTGAAATTTTCATGGTTTCTCAATTGGAGATTCTGAAAATTTCATTAAAATACAACAGCGTTTACTGGGTGTTCATTTATGTACATTTATGTATATGAGAGAGTTATCTTGGCATTCAAAAGAGTATTTAATAAATGTATGTAATGTATTATAATATGATGTTAGCAAAGTAGCACGTATACATTTATCTATTTAATTGAAAAACTATTGAGTATACACAAAACGTTTTCATAATTGGATTCAAAGTTTCGCTACAAGTACCCTACTTATCTAAGTTCCGTATTTCTGATCTGATATAATTGAATTAGTTAAATTATCAATTGAGCGTTATCTAATTTAAATGTTTACCTATAGGGCTACATTTTTCTCCATCCTAAGGTAATGAATAAGTCTAGCATGGATAGCAATAATTAATTTTATTTTTAATTAAAACCAAAATCACGTTTCCATCTACGAGTGGGCTACTAGACTTTCTCAAGCAACGCATTTTCTATTATATACCGAGGACTGACCGACATCCGAACATATTCTCAAGAGCTAAAAGAACCGTATTAACAAATATTTTTAATCAATTGCAATGAAACATTTTCTTCTGTAAAGAAAGTATTACTTTCATGCGTGTTTAATTTGTGTGACGGTAAGAGTTAATTACAGGAGTCACACCCGATCGGCTGTTTCCTTTACACTTGACCCAATAAAAGATATTGTGTCATTTATTCTTTGTAGACTGTACGTTGTAAAAGTTTTCCAACAACGTTAGGAGCCACTGAAAACGGAAACTCTCATAGGTACATTAAGAAAAGTATAAAAAAAGACAACAGTTTCGAGTCTCATTTGTATTTTTAAATACCATACAAATATCTACTATACGTATCAACAACAATTGACATAAAACGCCATAAAATTTGTTTTGGACAAATTTACTTTATACAAAAATTTAGCACACACCTATGATTTGTCGTTCTTTACCCGATGGTACTTGATATACACACATAACTCATAAACATGCTGCCACAATACAAGGATGCACGTGAACCACACTGCATCTCTTCCAGTTAAGCAAATGATACGAACTCCAACTGGTGTTCACAATCATTATACCAAACAGAACAATTATTAGTTGTCAAAAAATGGAACAATAGTTAATTTCACTTCATTTTAAAGATAGATAGAATTGACGAGCGTAAAATTATTATTTGTTGTTACTTACCGTTACCGAGTACACTTGTTGCAAGCCACGATTATAGATAATGATATAAACAGGTAATAGTTTTATCTGGGCCTTTTAGTAACATTTTTGTGAAATGCGAGTTTTTCTTTTTATGAATATCTCAAAGGAATCAATAGCAAACGGTCTAGATACACTTTATTTAAGTACAGTTGAATTTTATAGAAACATTCTTTATGAAAGTCCTCCGTAGCGGGGCTAGTTGTTACAGGGGCATGTTGTTACAAAAATGAATTTTTGAATTTGCCGCGCTTCGCAGAAAATTTTATACCTGCCCCGAGAGGTGTGCTGACAGTACTGCAGTTACCAACAAAGTTTCTCGAAAGTGCGTTAAAATATCACCGAATTTGAAGGTTTTTTGTGTTCTAGACCACTAAAAGTAAACTTTACCAGTTGAGTTTGGAGGCGTCCATTAATACTTGATGGTAAGTACTTGATGTTTTTTTATCAGAAATAAGTCGGTATTAGCTGCGTATCGGGCGTATAATAACTTATTCAAGTTCATACGCAAATAACGTCTGTTAAAGCGAGTTGTTACAAATCTCGAGGGCCATATTGATACACTGTGACAAGTTGAATTCTTCGAAAATTTATGTTTCTTTGCAGAAATATGGAACGAACTTATAAAAGAAAGACAGAACAGGGGTATGGCTCCATTAGAAACATTCAAAATGGCTGCTTTCGAGGTGAACCAAAATAAAAGTTCCTTAAGAAATGCTGCGAATAAATTTCGCTAAATTTTATGTCTTTACTAAAATTCATTAAAAATGCTGCTATATGTAATGAAGCTACAATAGTAGCTGGTAATGACGCTATGAGCTTAAGGAGAGCACGTAGTTTCAATCAGCCTACCGTAAATGAGGTTTTCAGAAAACTGGAAACCGTTTACAGAAGATATGAATTTGAGACTCAAAATGTATGGAATCTCGACGAAACTGGGCCAACCACCGTCCAAGAACCGTGTAAAATATTAACCGTTAAAGGTACGAAGCAGATTGGGGCTATCATGCCTGTAGAGAGGGGTACACTTGTCACATTGATACTCGCCGCCAGTGCTGCTGTAAATTCAGTCCCACCGATGTTCAAGTCCAGTGGTCCAGTGGACCTCTTGGATGCATAGGAGGAGCAAATTCTAGTGGATGGGTGACATCTGAATGATGTTTGGTTTTTATTCAGCATTTTTACAAGCATGTTCGAAGCTCCAGGGATCATCCTATGTTATTATTGTTAGATAACCATTATTCATACCTACCGATTGGGTTATTGACTTTTGTAAATAAAATAGCGTTGTTCCATTATCATTCACGCCTCACACCACACAAAAACCCTAACCATTGAATAAACCTGTCTTCGGTCGCTTCAAGCAATTTTATAATACTGCAGCACATTCATGGATGAAAAATCACCCTGGCGTCAACATGCCAATTTACAATATTCAGCAATAGAGAAACATGCCGAAAACCAAAAAATAGATGGCGGAAAGCCAAAAGGAACAAGAAAACAAGACGGCGCAAGCTAGATAGCGTAAAGCCAAAATGGTACACGAAGAAAGTTTTCTGAAAACAGGAAATGCATACCAAAATAGGATGGTAACAAAATTCCAAAAAAGCGAACAGAAACAATATGACGAGAAGCCAAAAATGCTACCGAAGGCAAGACAACGTAAATAAGCTTTCGGAAAGCGAAAAAGGCATAAGAAAATATTGATTCCAGATTGAAACCAGCTGCTATCAAAAGCACTCTTTATTCAAAAACATAATTCAAGATGTATGTCCATTATGAGCACGCAAGATGTTGAAACCAGCTTCTGCGAAAAGGATCCTAGATGCGGAAACGAGATGCAAGATTCTGTATTATAAGTATTTTGTAACTGTGGTTTCCTATTAGTGGAGATGATCGACCTATTTCCGCAGTTTTTTGGCCTTTTGAGCGCGACGTTTCGGAAGCGGACTATGCTTCCGTCATATGGCTTAGTCCTGAGAAGGACTGTTTTCGCACTTGAGTCGAATTCGTCTGTTATATATAATTTTTTCCCAAGCACTTGACTACTCTCAGATTTGAACTTGGTACCTTTCACTTACTAGTCTGACACCTTTACCGCTGAGCCACTGAGTAATCCAATATATATTTTTAGAACTTATAATAATTATATATATATATATATATATATATATATATATATATATATATATATATATATATATATATATATATATAAATACTCAATACTCTATTAAGTGCTTGGTTTAGATAATTTTTAAGCTTCCGGTTTGACCAAGCACATAATTTATTTTTTAAATCACACTGTTATATATATATATATATATATATATATATATATATATATATATATATATATATATATATATATATATATTTGCATTTGTTGCCTATATTTTCTCAATACATACGTATAAAATACTTATAGGGTTTTATAAAATGCCATCGAAAGTTTTTCAATTTTATTATATGATTAAAAATTAAACAAAATCAGTTATAATTAGCGAATAAATTGTTCAAAGTTGCCACCATTCTGTTCTAGACATGGTTCTAATCGTCGCCTGAATTCATGGTTAGTTGCTTTTTGATTTGCTGCGTAGTTAAATTAACACATGCAGCTGTAATTTTATTCTTTAAGTCTATACATTTAAAGGTGGATCGGCATACACCACTGTTTTTAAATGACCCCACAAGAAAAAATCTAACGGTGTAAGATCCGGTGATCTCGCAGGTCATTCTACCGCGCCGTTAGTTCCTATCCATCGTTCATTGAACGTTTGGTTAAGATATTCTTTTACTATCAACGCGTTGTGGGCTGGAGCTCCATCTTGCTGGAAATACATTGTTGTCGCAGAAGCAGAGGAAACTCATCGAACATTGTTGGTACCACGTTATCTAAAAATTCAAGATACCTATAGGCGTTTAGATTACCATCATAGAAATAAGTTCCTAGTAATTGGTTTCCAATTAAACCACACCAAACATTAGTACCCCATACGGTTTGATGATTAGTTTCCATTGACCAATGAGGATTTTCGTCAGACCAATAACGATTGTTTTGTTTATTAATAACTCCATTATTTGTAAACTTGGATTCATCTGTCATAAAATATGATCTAAAATAATGGATTGTGATCACATTGCTCAACTATCCATGCAATCAAAGTTAATCTCCGATCAGTCTTGAGGCCGCAAGTGTTGAACCAAATCGACTTTATACGGCAGCATTTTGAATTTTTTAATGTCCTGTGAATTGAGCCAACTGATACACCTACTTCTTGCGCTACATGTCTAATAGATGACCGTGGATTTACTCTACAATAACCCAATATTTGTACTTCAATATCTTCGGTCAAAACATTTCTTTGTTGTTCTAAATTCTGATAATTTACTCCTGGTAATGTTCACGCATTCTAAGCGATTGTTCAATTTTTCGTATGTAACTTTCGGAAGGATGGTATCTATTGGGATATCTTTGTGAGTATAATTCTACCGCTCGTGGAGAATTACGTTTACATTCACCGAAAATTACCAACAGGTAAACTTTTAACGATTATTTCGATTGAAATCAAATTAAACTTTTATCTGATTGTCAATTGCAATAAACGAAAAAACAATTGCGATGCGATTTTGTTGACGTACGGTTTTGTTTGATTCTTCTAATCGTATAATAAAATTGAAAAACTTTCGATGGCATTTTTCTCTAATTTTGTTTTTATAAAACCCTATAAGAATTTTATACGTATGTATTGAGAAAAAAATAGGAAATGCAAAAATGCAAAAATATATATACAGTGTGATTTAAAAAAATAAAATTATGTGCGCTTCTGGTCAAACCGGTAGCTTAAAAAATTATCTATACCAAGCACTTAATCGAGTATTTGTAAATGAATAAAAAACTATTTAAACACTTTCTTGTGAAATGCAATACAAAAGAGTTATTGAGTGCGTCCGAATATATTGAACGCACATTGGAATCCATATGGGTTTCACTTCTACACTAGCTTGGCTTGGCAGACTAATACTAGTTACCGGGGTTTTAATAACAAACATAACCCTGTTTTCACTTCGACAAGCGATGTGTTTGGTGCGTTTTTAATTCCCTGTGTATAGTGTTAGTATTTACCGTATTAATAATCTTGTTTGACCAAAATGGCGTCACTCACAAAGAAACAAAGAATTGAAGTTTTAATGATGATTGGGTATGGCGATCAAGAAGTATGTTGACCTTTCAGAGACAGCTATTCTGATAAGCAAATAAGCCAATCCACAGTCAGCAGAATAGAAAATAGATTTCAAGAATACTGTGAGGGGTCTTCCAAAAACTGGCCGTCTTGTGACAAAATTAACCGAAGATGTGGAGATTAATATTTTACTGGAATTTCAAGATAATTCACATTCAACTAGTCAAAACGCCGCTTTGGAACGCGATGTGAGCAATAATTCCGTACTGAAACATTTAAAAATACAAATATTTCAGCCTTGTAAGGTAAAATTGATCCATGAGTTATAAGAGACCGACTTTGACCTTAAGCAACAATTCTGTGATCAAATGATGTAAATGCGCAATCGTAATCCAATATTCTTTCGGCGTATAATATTTTCGGATGAAGCAAGTTTTTCCTTATACGAAACTGTCAATAAACAGATTTTTCGACATTGGCGTAGGGAAAATCCACACTGGATGCAGGAAGCTCATACCCAATATCTTCAAAAGCTCAACGTATGGGCAGGAATTGCCGGTGGCAGAATTTTAGGGGAAGGATACCTAGACTTTTTACAATTTGAATTACTACCTGCATTAGTGATAACATTTCCGCATGAAAACGACCCGACTTAACAAACAATAACATTTGGCTGCAGCATGATGGTACTCCGCCACACTATGCAGTAGATGTGCGGCGTTATTTAGACGAAGTGTTCCCAGGAAGATGGATAGGAAGAAGTGGTCCAATGGAATGGCCGGCTAGGTCCCCTGATCTTACAGACTGTTTTCTGTGGGTCCACTTATATATTACACATTAAAACATGTTTTAATTTTTTAACTTTGATAAAATTGTTTACAACATCTTTAATAATTTTTAACAAATATTATTACTGACGAAGATAACTGTAAATGTTATCGAAACGTTTAGATTGTATAATTTAAAATACACCATTAAAGAAACCCAAAAAAGATAAGTATTTTATTATGTGTGATAATGGTGAAAGTTTACATTTTCATATTGCTATGTACAACTTGATTTGCAATAAGGGGTAAAATATTTCATACAATACATGTTGATAACTAATAATATTATAATTCAACATTATGGATTATTAGTTCTTATATTAGGTGCAATCATATCAAAAAAGTTTATTTACATTTAAATATATTAGATGAATTAATCCGCTGATTTCCTCAGTTTTTGTTTGTCTAGCGTCACGTTTCGTTGCGTTCGTCATCAGACTTAACCCTGAGAACTGTTTTCGCACTTGATTCGGATTCATTTGTGTCTGATTTTTTCTCAAGCGCTTGACTACTCTCGGATTCGAACTAGAGTAGTTTTTTAATACATTTAATTATACTTAGATGTATGATAAATTTTTTTTGTTTATACCAAATGGTTATTATGCAAACTACAATATTATTGTTAGGAGTGATTTTGTTATTTTCTTATACGTAATTGTTATTTAGAAAATATAGTAATCATAAGAATATTACGATTTACCTTAACATTTAATCAGTTTAATGGATTTATTTACAGAACGTCGTTTATATACAAAATGACAACCAATTCGAAGTGTTCATCTCATACTCTTTTATTGTAAGGGTATAATTTAAGGTAAGGTATAATTTCTCTAACTAAAAAAATCTGACATGTAACACTAATAATAGCACTATAAATCTAAAAGCACCACATTATTTATTTATTATTTATTTATAATCAATCACTATTACTGAGTAAATTAAGTGTAATAATAACGTAGTACTAAATCAATAATATAGGTAATGGTTAACGTTTTAAAATCAGTCTGTGTTCAGAATTTTAGTTTTGTATATTTGTTTATTTATAAGTAAGAAGGATTTTATTTTTTGGCTTAATTGCATAAAAATATTTACATTACAGTTTTAAGTCAATCTAAAAATTTTCTGGTTTTGTAACACAGGATTATTCAGCTAATGCATCTTTTCTAATGAATAAACATTTTTTGTAAACTGCTAACAGTAATTTTTTTAATCAAAAAAGAGTGGTTTTTAAATAAACATAACACCACTCTAAATAATTAAATTTTTGATAATGAGAATTAGCCATAGCAACAATTTAAAATAACCGAGTTTATCAACGTTTCTAATTGTCTGTAATTAAATGAGTGAAAAGCAACCTCAATCTTGTTATATTTATTAATTAAATTTTTGTTAATTGTTGTAAATACAAACATCCGGATTTGCATAATTAAGTGAACTAGTTAAATTAATTTCCTCAAACCATGAACTATATGTTTTTAATTATTTTATTTCATAACACTGTATTTATAATCTGACGTAAAATAACCGGAAAACTAAAGTACTGTGTAATGTTATTTAATAGCACAAGTTTGCTTGTATAATTTTGAATTGTTTATGGACTTTCTTAAAAAGTTTGGAATTTATACAAACAGGGTTTTTATTCTACTTATATACACAAATTTGGTAGAATAAAATACTTTCTGCCAGCGGAAAAGTTTCTTAAAAAGTTTTTAATACATAAAATATCACTTTTTAAAGTGTGTGGTAATCAGTATAGACTTTTTGTTCATAAACAATAAACACAAACAAGTACCATTCTATCATTCCAAAATTGGAAATCTAGAAATTGCACTTTTTGCATTGAAAATGGATCGTGTTGTACAAGGTGAACACATATGCATTCATGTAAGGAATAAGATAAAACTAATCTAACTCCAACAACCCGTAACAAAGTGATTTACCGATTTAAATCTGGCAAAGTTTCCAATTCTCTTTCAGCGGTTTTAACAGTAATGTCTTTTTAATTTAAAACAGTTTTATTGAATTATTACGCTTTTCAATCAAGGATATTTGTGTTGGGTAGTGCAATTACAAATATCATACGAGAATGCGTGTACTTAAACATTATAATAAGAACTAATTAATTTGATTACCGATTTGTGAGTATTCGTTGTCCCACACAATTGAGCGATTTGTCATATCGTAGTCTTCCATTAATGCAAATAAAGCCGCTAACAAAGTGCCAAAATTAATAGCTCCAGATTTATTCCTGCTTAACAGCTTTTCAATTAAATCTAAAAACGTCCGATCTTTCTCGAACTTATGTTGTTCGTAAACGTTGTAAGTTAAGACTTTCAAAAACCTAGAACTGATTTGAGATTAAATATCATTTAAATATTAGTTTTTTTGCTTTTTACCTTCCAACACCAATGCATATGTACGTATAGAAGATTATGCAACCGAATTTTTTTCCCTAACAATAAATAAACTTAATCGTGTCTGGAGAGGGGGTGTGGGTGCGTGTATGTGCCTGCTTTCGCGCGCGCGCCTGTGTGTGTGCTTGTGCGTGTGCATGTGCGTGTGCGTGTATGTTATTACTATTATTATTATTTACTTAATAATTGTGAAAACGTACAGGGATGGAACTTTTACTCTAAATCAGTACTCGTTAACAATATTTCATTGGAATATTAGATCAATAAAAAACACTTTGATGAACTGATGATACTACTTAAACACTGCAACGTAGATATTATATTACTATCAGAAGTTAACATAACTAGTAAGGATAAAGATTTGTCACATATTGATGGTTACCAATGTTTGATAAAACTACGAGAAAAAAAAGTAGGCTGTGGTTTAGCTGTATTTATAAAATACAATGTTGCTTACCAAATATGCCAGTGTAACACTTTCAATTTTGAATCGTTCAACAATTATTAACTCATCCTAGTAGTAATGACCGCTTCCAAATCTTTTTCATTCACAAACTACCCGATAAAAATGTGAAAAGTTTTATACTTGAACTAGAAAATATTTTGTCGACCAATGTTAACAAAAATATAATAGGTATAATTAGGTGTATTTATAAATATACAATGTTGCTTACCAAATATGCCAGTGTAACAACTTTCAAATTTTGAATCGTTCAACCAATGTGATTAATGCATCTTCCTGGAGAGAATGACGCTTCCAAATCTTTTTCATTCACAAACTACCCGATAAAAATGTGAAAAGTTTTATACTTGAACTAGAAAATATTTTGTCGACCAATGTTAACAAAAATATAATAGGTATAATAGGTGATACAAATATCAATGTACTATATAGTGACAATACAATTGTTTACCAATGTGAAATGCATCTTCCTGGAAGAGGAATGACCTGAATTCATAGCACAAACTCATGAAGAAGTCAGAAAGATGTTAAAAGAAATCACTGTTAGACACACATACAACGCACATCACAAAGCACAACCACAACACACAAACACACAAACACACAACACACAACACACAACACACAAACACAATAAACACACTAAACAACACAAACACATCAAAACACACAAACACAAACAAACACACAAACACACAAACACAAACACAAAACACACAAACACACAAACACACAAACACACAAACACACAAACACACAAACACACCAAACACACAAACACACAAACACACAAACACACAAACACAAACACACAAACACACACACACACACAAACACACAAAACACACAAACACAAACACAAACACACAAACACACAAACACACAAACACACAAACACACAAACACGCAAACACGCAAACACGCAAACACGCAAACACGCAAACACGCAAACACAAACACACAAACACACAAACACACAAACACACAAACACACAAACACACAAACACACAAACACACAAACACACAAACAGATACGGGTGCAGCCATGCTTGTAGGGACGTCTGCAGTACACCAACTTATGGGTACTTGGAACCGTGTACATTGGTAATCTAAGAAAATTCCTTATTTTCTAAGTGTTACTATTTTTTCGATACATGCCAAATTTCATACGCTTTTGTACAAAAAATGGTTATGGAGACCACAACTGAGTCCGTGTGAGTGTGTGAAAAGTGGTATTAGGAATGACCTCTACCGACTCTGAATGAATTAAGGAAACTATTCTGTTTGAGCTCACAACTGGTACTGAAAAGGGAATAATGTATCGTAAGAGCTGACTCCACTGATATTAGAGCTGCATACCTATAAAACATTGCCTGCTCTTGCTGCAATGGAAAAGTAAGATTTTCAATAAGATATCAAACTCCAGGATTTGTTTTAATACATCAATTGTAAAAGAAGCAACTTCGTCGTAAGTGAAACAAGACAAAGCAATTCGGAATATTTCATTTTATGGCTTACTTTCTTAGAACTTGCATAATTTGAATTTGCAAGAACAGGTAGGATACCAATTAAAAAAACTGGCGTCTTATAAAGATGTTCAGTTCGCAGATCTTGATAAAAGCAAGAGAGATTCATGGCGCAGTTAGTAAGTCTGGCTTTCTGCACCACATGCCGTTAGGTGACGGGCTGAAATTTTGCTATTACACGTTTTTTGAGGTACCCGAAACAGATAAAAACAATGCTTAGCAAAATAATATATTCGAAAAGCTTCTATCTGAGATAAGTTAAATAAGTTTTGTAATCAATTTGATGGAAACCTAACCTTATAATTCATTTTTTTCAAGCTTAAGCACTAAATATTTTTACTTGTTACCCATCTTGTTTTAAAGAAACTATTTTAAAGTTTTGCCGCAACCTCTGGAATATTTAAAAATTTAAACCGTTTTCTTTTTATTAATTTTCACGATTGAATTTTTTATATATATATATATATATATATATATATATATATATATGTATAGATGTCTAAAGGAGGAAGAAAGAAAAAAGAAACTTTCCGGATATGAAAACTTATTAAACTAACGAAAACGAGAAGAAAACTAACGCAAAAATACAACGTTTTTTTCCAAAACCAACTATTTCCCAAGAAAATAAACGAATAAACGAAAATTAATGATGGCGTAAAGTCAAATACATTATTTGTAAATTTTTTGTGTAGTTCAGAAATTTATACCTTTTTCTGTTTTTGAAATTATATCATGTTCCATTTCTTGTTACATGCGTTTATTGCAACATTAATAAATAACAAAAATGTTGGAATTTAGTACAGCATTAATCTCTCCTCACTGTGTAACATACCATCTGCACCACTTTTATGAGCACCGGCCGCCACTGATGCAAAACTAAAACAATTGTTTTATTCCCTTAATTCATTAGCTACTATTAGTATTTCAAAATGGTTCACTATAAAAATATTGTTTAATTAAAATAAACCGTTCTGCTATTTGTTTGGGACAATATATGGGGCATAATTTCTTATCCACTTCTTTTTTATTTCAGTTATAAATGAAAACGTATTAAAAGTTATCTCTGAAAAAAAAATGAAATTGTGTCTCTGCTTTAAAAATAAAGCATTTATTTACAGCTAGCCCTATTATCGTTGTATCCGGAATTGTATGCGTGGTTTAATCCCCAAAGCAATTACAAATGGTATCGTGTAACACAATGTTACCTAAACTTATCTAATGTAATACAACACTTTATCATAATGCAGAAAATTTGTAATCAAATAGTAATAAGATAATACTCTGATTATTACTAGGTATGTGGCAAAAGTGTATATAACAAGTCATCTTCACCTAAGATACGATGTATGTTTGAGTAGGGTCAGAAAATTATTGGATTTAGAAATAACGACATGGTTTAATTCACCATATAATACATTACAGGATCAGAAATTAAGGCGTAATAGCGCTATAACTTAGCTTTGCTTAATCAAGCGTTGAACTGAAGGTACATTAACCATTTCCATACGTAGCGTACAAAGTTTTCTGTGATTAATTATTGAATTATTGAAACATATGGAATGTTTTTTAATGTCTTCGGTATTTTTGTCTATCATAACATTTTAATTGGCTATTGCAATGAAGAGTCGACGAAACTGTATAATTATTGCAATATTACAATTTAAATAATACGTCTGGTGTGTTTTTCTTCTTATACCTACTTGCTTTAGCTTCTAACGCGAATGCGGAATACTATGCTATATTAGATAAGGATAGGCGGATATTAAGCACTACATGGATTAAATGAAGTATTATTTTCCTTCTCATTTTCCGAATATGGTCATGGTCACCAAAACAATATGTTTTGTCTCCATTAGCACATTCGTGTAATACGTAATATTGATTGGTTTAAATTAATTAATTTCGAGGCACCCACGAAACGTTCTATATAAAACTTATTTCATTAACTTATTAATTGTACATACATACATCAATTAATGCAACGTTAATAAATTGAAAACAAGTTCATATATTTCGGTTTCGTTTGAAATCATCTTCAAGTGGAACAGATTAATTATAAATTTTCTAAAATGTGATCATAATTGAGAGAAAATTTTCTAATTTTTTTTATTATTACACACAATTTTACTAAAATTTTGTTCTATATCTAATATATTAGTTTTATCATATTGAAAAGTATGTCCAAATTCATTACAGTGTTTTGCCAAAGCAGTGCTTGTGGTAACACGAACATCAGATTTATAAGTTAATCTATGTTTTAACGGTTGTAGTGATGTCCCAATGTAAACCTTGTTACAAGAATTACAAGATAATATATATATATATATATATATATATATATATATATATATATATATATATATATATATATATATATATAGCCAAGTTTTTGATTTATTTGAGAAAAATTGAAGGTATATAATAGATAATTTTGAGATTAATTAGATGTACTACGCAAAAGAAAATTTTAATCACTGCTTTTTGGGGTTTTTAATGGTGTATTTTAAATTATACAACCTAAACGTTTCGATTATTATTTCAGTAGTAATATTTGTTAAAATTCATCTTTAACAATTTTAACAAATATTACTATTGACGAAGAGAACTGTATCTGCTTTTTTAGTCACATCCCTAACTTACCTTTTTCTAAACAATAACCATACGTAAGCGAAAGTTAGCTTATTAAATTCCTTATTTTTTTCTTATTTCAACGATACAAAGTTTTGAATATCTAATTTTAATAATAATCCGTAAAACGTCAAAAATTAAAAAAAAACATCGTTTAGTTAAATACATTGCTGTGCCTATGATAAAACAACTGTAAATCGTCCAGTAAAAACAATCTAATGCATTGTCAAATATCTTGAAGTTTAATTATTGCATTTATCAATCTTAATAAGTTCGTTTTGCTTTGATAATTACTGTGGAAGTGCGTTTAGTAGAGTTTCTAAAATGTATTCTACTGAAGAAAGAAACGCCATGTTGTTTTGCTACTATTCATACGAACGTGATTCAGACAGAGCTTCAGAGTTGTACTTTCAAACTTAAATGGATCGACGTCAACCGATAAGCATATTTTTGCCAAAATGGAAGAAAATTAAAAGTTGTATGGATCTTTTACCAAAACCAAAGGATGCGCCAAAAAAATTTAATGTTGAAACTGAAACCAATGTTTTATAACATTTAGATTTCAAAGCAACTGCGTCTATTAGGGAAATAGGTATGGAGTGTGGTGTTTTTCTGAAGAATAATCAAGATTAATTTTAAAGAAATCTGGACGAAAGCCATATCGCCACCACGTAGGAAATACTTTTATCTAACTGATTTATAGAGAAGACTAGAATATGCTAATTATTCATCATTATTCCCTATTTTCATGTTTCATGGTGCAATCCTGCAGGATAAATTCAGAAGAAAAATCAATTATATGCCACACACGTAATATTGAGAATTTGCCGCTATGCTTTTGTCGGCGAGGCTGGTGTCCGTTTTTGTTTATTTTAACTAAAGACATGTCTGAAGCCACTAGCCGTACAACAATGTCACATCACTGAGTGCTTAAGATGGCATCTAGACTCTCCTTAATCCATTAGCGCCCACTGTACCCATGTGAGTACAACTAATTTACTCACATGCTAGTGACATCTATTAGAAATAGTGTAAGCTTTAGTGATTAATTCTTAATTACAAAGTAGTTAAAAGACTTTTCTACCGGACATGTACCGTGAGTGACCATATTTTGACTGCTCTAACTCATTTTCTATCAGGTTTACAAAGAAAAGTTTAATACAAAAGTTGTTCGGTCTAAACAAGATTCTTCAAATTTTGCATTATTTTTTGTACAGGTGTCCCAGAAGAGGTCCACAGCTACTGACTTGAAAATTTTAAATGGGACACGTGTATTTTTTTTATTTTATATTCTACGTTAATTCTAAGACAATTTATATAAGATACAGCTATGTCTTTTACCGTTTTCGAGATAAAGGCTGTTGAATTGGGTTAGTCATTATATATTGAGTTTCTGTTAACTTTTATTTACAGAATTATAATAAGAATGCACTGTATATTTTTGCAAATTTAAACATATTGGATTTGTTGGGTCTATTTGTAAGAATAAGCGAGGCATCTTAAGAAAATAAACGAAGGTTAGATTTTTTAGAATTTCTGCTTTTTCCAGTTACGCATGGATTTACGGATTTTATTTGTAATATATTTTCCAAAATGCGTAGAGGTATTTTGACTAAAGCGCACTAATTAGACTATGCGAGAAAAGAAGCTGAGATATTTGAAATATAGGAATGAAAATAAAGTAGGGAGACGAACAACAATAATTTATAATTTTTAAATAAAACTGCAGTTTTTCAGCTAATAAATACATAACATTTAAATTACAAATACTGCTCGAAATAATCTTCATTATTTAAAACGCAAAGCTCGTATATTCTTCTTAAATTATTTCAAAACTGCGTTATTATTATCCTTATTTAACTCAGTAATAGTTTCCCTAATTTTATTCTGCATCATTTGAACGGTATTTTTAGAGTTATCATTAACTTTATCTTTTAAAAATGCCCATAAAAATGTATCTAAGGGTGCTAAATCGGGTCTGTTTTCCTTCTTGTGTCGGGTACATATATTTGAATCTTCGAAAATGGAAAGTAATAAAGCTTTAATTTGCGGTTTGCTCTTTGAGTACAAAATTGGTAATAAAGCCGCAGTGGCGGCGAGAAAATACGTACCGCCTTCAGAGATGATGCTGTAAGTGATCGAACAGCACAAGTGGTTCAAGAAGTTTTCCTCGAAATTTCAGCTTGACCCATAAGCACGCTATTATTATCAAACGGTAACAAATTAAGTCGTCTAACCGTTTGCTCGAAAAGATGTTACGCAACAATAATGAACCATTTCTTGATCGGTGCGATGAAAAGCGGATATTATACTCAATTCTAAGCGTTCGTACCATTCGTTGTCGCCTACTGATTCAGTGGCACACACTCCTGAAGTTTCCTTGCACCAAAACAAGATCTTATTGTGTGTTTGATGGACAGTGACCAAACCATCACTGCGAACTTATTTGGTAAACAGCTTCAGTCATTACAAGCAGCACTCATACAAAATAGCCATCTTTAGTCAATCCAAAGGAATTGCTATTGTTACTGGATAACGCCAAACCGCATACCGCAAGATTGGCCTGGGAAAAAATTTCTGAACTTGGCTGGGAAACGTTATCCCACCTTACATATTGTCCTGATATTTCACCAAGTGATTACCACCTCTCTTGACAACTGCTTAAGACATACACAGTCCAAAACAAAACAAATGCAGTCGGTTAATTTTTTGATTCATAATCCATAGAATTTTACAAGACCAGCATACAAAAATTGGTGTTATCTTGGTAAAAGGTTACTAATTGTGATGGTGGCTACTTCGATGAGTAATAATATATTATCGTTTGCTAATAAATATTTTTGTTTTATTATATTATAATAAAAAAACCGCAGGAACTTATTAGGTTACCTGATACATGTAAGCAGTGATTCATAAATATGGATGTATGAAGTTTGTATCAACGGATTATAATTTTTTATGAAAAAAAGGAACTGAACAGCTTTTAAAAGCAATTAGACTAAAACGAAATTAATTTAAAAGTTAGTTAGGAGCATTCTTTCATCTAATCCATTGTCATTTGCTACTGAGAAGTTAACCGAATTAATTTTTAACTTTGAATGTTAAAGTACCAATTTCGTTAGAAAGAATATGATAATTCAAAATTTACAGTTTTGAAAGGTGGTATAATTGTCTTATTCATTCTGGTTTTCACATAATAAATTAAAAAATAGTTCCATAATGAACTTTCAACTTATTCTTGATTAAAACTGTTCAGCCCTTTCTCAATATGACTGTATTGCCACAAAATTTGAACGGACATTGGTTCTGTTTTTTATTTATATGGGTAAGAGTATAAACCGCAAAATCAAATACTGACATCCTACACACTTCATTACAGACTATCTACAGTTCCAGTGTTCCTTGTTCAAATCTCAAATTGAAATTGTTAATATGGGAGAAAAAATTCTACTTCTTCAAAATTAAATGTTACACAGATTATAAATTTGTGTTGTATAATTATGATATTTTATTTATTTTGCCACCATAATGTTCTTTATACGCATCCAAATGGCGTAATGTGGTCTTTATAGCACGGAAATGTCATTGATGCTAAGCAGCATGATTGACAGCAAACACATGACATGATATATATAGCAATATCACAGTATCTTAGTAACAACAAATTAGCCTACTGTCGACTTTATTTCACTGCATTTGCATTTAAAAACTTGCCGAAAATACTGAATCTTTTTAATATTTTGTTCCAGTTTCATGGTGCAAAATAAAATAAAACATTGTATGTACCACGGGCATAATTTAGATTATGGCTCTCAGAATATAAAGTCCTGCTTCGCGTCGGGCTTTAACATTCCCTCGAGCCATAATCTTCTGATTATGTCCTTAATACATAAATACCTATTATTGATTGCTTAGTTCTAATTATTTTAGGTTAAAAAAAAGATTATTTTTTAACAGAATACTGGTGTGAGGTGTGTCTGTAATGATAGTTTGAAAGTGTTGGCTATGTGTGCATTTCTTATTCGTTATCCAGGTCTTAGCGTTAGTGCTCACCACGTAGACGTCGGGATTGGAGTGCGTAAGAGGCATTGTCAATTCAATTGAACAGAGTTTATTAAAAATTTTGATAATTAACAATTCATATAGATGATATAATACAAAATACACTTAAAATTAACTATAATATACTAAGTATGTGTGTTGGTTGTGTGATTGTTGGGTTACTTGATGTTGATATCGTGTTGTGTAGTTGTTGGTTCCATAAAAAAATATCGTTGTGTGGGTATTGTAGTTGTTGGAGTTGATGCTGTTGGCTGTCCCGTTGTCTACCGGCTGGTGTATGCCGTACTGCTGCCTCGGATATGTAAAATAAAAAGAAAAACGTGTAAGTATAAGTATAAGATAGGGGGGCTACTGTTGTGCAGCATTAGGATGGAGTTGCTGTATCGTGAGGCGGTACAGAGCAATTAGGAAATTAGGTTTGGGACAGGAAATGATTATAAAAGTCGATATTGGTATCCGAGGCATCCTTTCTCGCGTTCCGGAGAGTGCTTTTTTTTTATGATTGTGAACCTGAACAGGCTAATAAGGCCTATCGTGCTAAAGCACTCAGGAACACTTAGGAGGATGGATAGAGGGATAATGAATTGCCAATAGATGCCTATGAACAGTTAAATTTTCTCATATCATAAGTGAGAGGAAAACAGGAACTAGGGAGATCATTCCAGAGTTTAGAAGCCGTGTAGAAAATGTGGATTGCGCCCGTTTGGTACGACAAGTGGAGATTTGTACTGCATACTGATGATGTGAATAGCGAACTGAGTGTTTCTCGCAAAGATAGTCGGAGATGGTATCAAAGAATGTAATTCACCAGCACAATAGCCGTTGTAATAACGATAATACAAAGAAAGAACTGAAACCATCCTTCTATGCTCAAGGGACTGTATTGAGAAGTTAAGGACGGGTCATTTATAAGCCTAATCGCTCTCTTTGAATACGATCAACGATATCGAGGCGTATTGGGGAGCACTAACCCAAAGGTGAGAATTATATTCCAGATGAGGCCGAATTTGGGCCTTATACAGTAGAATGAGTTGTCGGGAGGTAAAGTACTGCTTAGATCTATACCAAAAGCCTATTTTCGAGCAGCTGTTTTGGTAGCTGACAGAAGATGGTCAACCCATGAGAGATTTGAAGATACAGTCATACCCAACAGAGTAATAGAGTCTGAAAACTTAAGAACTGAGCCATTCATACTTACAACAGGAAATGATCGATCTTTTTTGGCGGAGACAAGGCAACACTGAGTTTTGTTAGCATTAAATTTAACTAGATTATTGCTTCCCCATTCGAGAATACGTTGAATGTCTTTGTTGATTGAATTTGCCATTTCAGCTTTAATTTCTTGATTTGACATAGAAGGTGGATTATCACTATGAGTAGACTGAGATGAACTACAGTGAAGAGTGCTATCGTCAGCAAAGCAATGGATGGGGTTAGTTGTTGAAGAAATAAGGTCGTTTATGTACAGCAGAAAAGTGTAGGCGCTATAACGGATCCCTGTGGTACGCCCGCGTTAATGCTAACTTCTTTTGAAAAAAGCCATCAACTACGACACGTATTCGTCTTTTATCAAGGAAACTAGAAACCCAGTTGATGAGCGTATCATTTAACCCAAACGAGGTGAGTTTGGCAAGTAAACACTTATGCCAAACTTGGTCAAATGCCTTTGAGATATCTAAAGCGACTACAACTGTTTCACCGGACTGCTCTACTGTATTGTTCCAAACTTGGGTCACATATGAAATAAGATCACCTGTTGGACGACTTTGCCTAAACGCATATTGGTGGTCACTAAGGAGTTTGTTAGTTTCAAGGAACGTGAGCAGTTGCTGATTGATGGCTTTTTCCATGATTTTAGACAAAATGGAAGTGATGGCAATTGGTCGGTAGTTTGAGGTATCGCCTTTTTGGGAATAGGTTGAACATTTGCTAACTTCCATGATGAAGGGAATTTCAGAAGACATAGAGATCGTATAGAGCTTAGATAGGACTGGTACTAGTTCGGGGAACATTTCGTCTGGGCCAGTCGCCTTATTGAGATCAAGCCTACTGATGATCGATTCCAAGAGCTTGTACCGAAAATGAATTGGTTTCATAACGTATGAAGAAGAGTTGACTAGGGCACATCTTTTCCAGAATCATTGAGACACGAGTTTGATGCAAACAAATCCACAAAAACGTTGGCTTTGTCTACAGAATCAGCAACTACCGATCCGTCAATAGATGTCAGGGGGGGAAATGAAGATGTTCGAAAGTTTTTACTAATGGCTTTTGCTAAAGACCAAAATTTACGACTGCCTAAAGGAGATGTAGCTAGTTCATTGCATTTTCGTTGTTCGAACAACTTTTTAGTTTTAGTGATGACACTTTTGCAGATATTTCTAGCACCAACGTATTCTACATGACTGTCAACCGATTTATTAGATTTCCATTTAATGTAACATTTATTTTTAAAGATATTGCATCAGAACAAGCCTTATTGAACCAGGGTTGGGAACGTGAATGACCTACACGGTACTGTTTTTCGGAATGTATAACTCCATTCCCATGAGGATGACTTCAGATACTGAAAGAGCGATGTCCGAAGAAGAGGACGACTTAAAACAATATTCACGCCATGGAAAGGTTGCAAAGAAATCCCGTAAATCACTCCATCGAGCTGACTTAAAACACCACAAGGTTCTATCGGTTTTGCGAACAACAGTGGAATTAGGTACAGTAGAAATGATTTTTATTAGACAATGGTCGGAAAGACCTAAAGGCGAAAGAACGGAAGTTTTATAAACAAGAGGGTTTGATGTAAGAAAGAGATCTAGAAGATGTGGAGTATGGTTAGGGTTATCAGGGATTCTTGTGGGTTCAGAAATCATTTGTGTGAGATCACATGAAATAGCAAATGTTTCTGCACTATGACCAGCGGGATTTGTAGTAGATGAAAATTGAAGCCAATTAGAGTTATGAACATTGAAATCGCCTACAAATGAGATATCGCAAGATGGAAACTGAGACAGGAGATAGTCAACTTTCATACTAAGGTAATCGAAGAAGTCTTGAAAGTTGCTGTCATTAGGAGACCTATAAATGCAACAGTAGAATTTCACAAAATTAGGACCAGAATGTTTAAACCAAATCACGTCAAAATTTTTATTTTCTAAGGAAGAAACCCTCTTGCAAGCAATTCTGTCCTTGATGTACGCACATACGCCTCCTTTATATCGAAAGTTAGAGTGAAGATGGTATTGAGGAAATTGCAAGTCGGGTGACTCGGAGCTTTCAGAGGAGACTTGTGTTTCAGATAGAAACAATATATCAGGTTGTAATTGTTCAAGATGTTGGTGAATAGCATTAAGATTAGACCTGATACCGCGGATGTTGCAGTAGTGAATCAGAAAGTTGATACTTTCGATGACCGAGGTCGCTTGGGCCCTGCCCTCCCGGACATCCGAATGGGGCAGGATTTTACGTCCGGAATTTATAACCCTAGAAACCACAGCCATCTTATTTTTTAATTTGGGACTTTTAATCCGATAGGAAGACAGTGAGGGCGAGAAGGAAGAATAAGGATGAGAATAGATTAAGGATGATGGAAAAGGTAACCGGCAGCCCTTACCGAGCTCAGAAAATCGGAGACCCAATATTAAGGAGCCCATGGTAAGGGTGGTGTACCTCCCGGCTGGCATGGAGTATACATGCCTACCACCTATAGTTACCCAAAAGGGCACACATCTACTGACCGTACGTAAAGATCACTCCCCACAAGTCAGTCGCAGCTTGCGCCTTAGCTAGTGCCGCTGCCACCTTGCGTATGGCAGGTAGGGTCTTCGCCAAATCTAAGCCTCCGAGGAAGCCTAGAATGGGGTCGAATTCTAAAGTGGGTAAAGCGGGAGCTTCTCAACTGTGGCCCTAACCGCATTGGGTACTTGTACCTTCTCACTACAGCTCACTGTCGCTTTGGCGTAACTAACGCCGGTTCGGTGTTGGGAGGGTGTTGCTGTAGGCGGCGTCCTCTTTTGTTGTTGGCCGGTTGATCACCACCGCAGTTGACGCACTAATCCCAGTCGGTACGAGGTTTAGTGCATTCGCTGGAATGGTGATTTCTTGCGCACTTGACACAGAGTGCCCCGACTCTACAGCAACTCTGTGCGTGACAGAATGCTTGGC
>JARFJB010000217.1:0-125000 GCA_036346205.1 Vesta saturnalis
AATGCTACGTACTCTAAATCTTCTTTAGATTAATTGAGCCATATAGATAAATGTGTGTGTATGATTAGATTTATTTTGGCCTTGTTATGTACTATAATAGAAACTAACGTACAAATTACTGTGTTGTAAAAATTCTGTATAGAAAATCAGTTCTAGCATGCGTATATGAATATTTAATAACATGTTATCATTGTTGATAAGTAATTAGTGAACTAGCTAATTTGCTGTGTTTTAAACAAAAAATTTTAATTTGTGAATTATATAAGTAATATAACTAATAGGTAAATTTTAACGTGATGTATTGTGGATTTGGTTTTAATAGTGTAATGTTACAGATTGAGTTACCAACCCCATAATAGAATAATTATGACGTGTACTACCGTTGTGGTATTATCATTTATTGGGTTTTTATGAGGTAGGTGGCTCATTATTTTATCACGCCACAATTTTATGTAAACACTCTTGTTTCTTTGTAGCCTGAAGAAGTTTAAGTATTTAAATGAAACGTTGCTCATAAAACCGTTTTTTTTTTTTTGTCCTACGAGTCCTAACCCAGTAATTCTGAAGATGTATTTTAATTAATTAAGGGCTGTCAATATCAAACATAGCTTTAGATTACGTTGCAATAGCTCTAGACAGACGCATACATTGCACTTTCGTTAGTGAGAATATCTATTGCTGAAAAAAAAATACTTGCCCACGTCTGCTACTTATGATTGTGGAATACTTTTCACACGCTTTAGATTACGATCCAATAGCTCCAGACAGACGCATACATTTCACTTTGTAGCGTTTACTGATAATATCTATTAACCTTGCTGACATCAATACTTTTCTCATGCCTTATGCTGCGTCACCCTTGCATACAGAGACCAATTTCACCCGTAGTAACCACTTCCACTTTTTGTCCAATTCTGTTAACGTTAACATATTTACATGTATATGGGGTTAAAGTTTTATGCGAATACTCATTCATTACCCAGTAGTACTCATGATGACTCCACCTACTAAGAAATCTAAATTACCGCTGAAGACGAAATTTCATATCTTGCAGGATATTTTGCTGCAACCCACAACAGTATCAGCCCCGATACATCCACTCACCACAGAACCGGCCTCGACACCTCCACCGGTCGCTATCTCCATCAGAGAGAGTGATCTGGAGGATGACTTTGCTAGATATTTTGAAGTGAGTATGTTACTTAATTGAGTTCTCATTTGCCTATTTAAGTATTGATTAACACATTGTTAATGAAATGTATTATCTTTCTAGTATTACACCAGTTGTTGCTACCGCACCAGAGCCGCTACCACCACCACTTCGACCCATTCAATATGGGGGGGATCTTGCATTAATACAACATAATTCCCAGGAGGGCCTTGCAGCATATCCACCCACACAGCTCACGCATGGTCTTGCAACATTGAGTGAATTTGAGACTAAATGTGAGGTGGATAAGCAATATTCTCGCAGAATATACCAACAGTGAGGTGTCGGGGGTGGCCCATGTCGAGTTTTTAACTGTTGCTTTAGCTGAGACTAAGCAACAGTTAGAAGAATTTAGACGAAATAAAATAAATGCCGAAAACCCGTTGCATACTTTAGAGGACCTACCGGCACAACTATTTTAAATTAGTGTGTATAGTTTTGGAAAATTTTAGTTTTAGATTAGTTACAAGTGAAGAAAAGCTTAATTGAGAAATTTTTATATATATAACTACGAAGAATTTTGAGCAAAAATGATTGTGTGCAATTTTTCCCAATTCCTAAGCCCTAAGAAGATATGGGTGGTTGAAGAAAAATGTAAAAGTAAGTAAAGAGAATACTCTTAACAGCTGTTTAAGTCTTAAAATTATCATAAAACAAAACTTTTAATAACAATTTTCATTAACAAATTAATAAGAACACACCATAGCACAAAAATGCACATAAAATAACGAGGTGACAAACAAAAATGGTTACAGTTATTCAACACGAGATCCACACTGTAAAAATCGTAAGAGCAATTTAGGTTGGCTAGCAAGTATTGCCACAATAAACTGAGAAAATGTGTCTTATTTGACGTTTCATGTCATGTGTATCAAACATTATTTGAATCGTTTTCCAAATTGTCGTGCTGCTACTGATAAAATGATAGCCCGGATTTTTCACTGCCTTCGAGAAACAGGAAGTTTTCTTACACACTACGGGCTTGTTGTAATGGAGTTTTTGCACAGAAAATTTCCCAAGCGATGGATTGGTAGAAACGACCTGTACACTGGCCGCCCAGATCACCAGATCTCACACCTTTAGACTTTTATCTGTGGGGCTATGTTAAGTCGTTAGTGCATGGGCACAGTAAACCATCTTCAAGAGAAGAATTGATTGAACGAATTTTTGATGCATTTACCAACGTTCGTGACAATTTCGCAAATATCGAATGGAAAAAGGAGCTGCGAAGTTGTTCATTTTGAATAACTGTAACCATTTTTGTTTGCCACCTCGTTATTTTATGTGCATTTTTGTGCTATGTAGTGTTCTTGTTAATTTGTTAATGAAAATTGTTATTAAAAGTTTTGTTTTATAATTTTAAGACTTGAGCAGCTATTAAGAGTATTCTCTTTACTACTTTTCTTCAACCGCCCAAATCTTCTTAGGGGTTAGGAATTGGGAAAAAAATTGCACATAATCATTTTTGCTTAAAATTGTAAAAAGAATACGTATACGACTTCTTCGTAGTTGTATAACTCTTTATACATATAATTTTATATATCGTACATTTTGGGTAAAACAGTGCGGACATTTCAAAACTTTTTAACATTTTTCTTAAGATAAATATATGCTTCTCAATATGTGTGCATGTGCATAATTTTTAGTTTTATATTGTAAACTATTGCAATAAATACAATCATACGTTCATTAGACGCTTTATGATAAACAATATTTTTCTCAATCTATCTCGTGTGCAACAACCAATGCAAACGATGTGAAAATTTGAATGTCAGTTCATTTCATAAACTTACACTCACCCTCATAAACAACTCTAGGGAATATAAAGCTTTCTGTATCTTTTTAATATTACAACAAATTTATTCATTACTATTGCATATAACTCATCATTTGTACATATCAAAATTAGCGGATGACTATCCGTCCAATTACTACAATCAAAATCTGCTTAAAATCAGCAAAATAAATGAGTCTTCGACCGCATTTAAAACTTAAATTCTTAAGATATCTGTAGCACTAGGTCACTGAATATGGGTTACGATACTTCTTTTATCTGCCCCACACCTCGCGCACTTGCTTCTCTTGCTAAGCTAAAGCCCAATCATTTTTATCTTCATTTCAAAACAATCTAAATAAAGTTTTAATTTTTTTATTTTCTTCAATAATTCATGTAGCCGCTTCTTTCTCTCGTCCACACTTACTACTACTTTTTCTCTTCGCATCACACGTACTAGTTTCGCCATTTCTGCTAAGTTTACTGAATTGTACACACCCGAGGAAGCCTTCTATAATAAATCTGCGACCACTAACTTTGAAAACCAATTCTTGAACCGATTCTATTTTTAAATTTCTAAGAATTGTAATATGATACCACACTCATTTAGCCAACGTAATATGCCCGCCGGGAGAATCTTTGACCTTGAAGATTTCTAAGAAATAACCACTTTTATTTTTTGACCTTGGGGTACATTTTATACCCTCCTCAGTGTCAACAAGTTAGTACAGTATAAAGATGACTGGAATAACACAAATAACTAATTCATTAATCAGAACACGTTCTCCTTCTTTTATGTTCAGAATATGCACACAAATAACATATTGATCACTTGAAGTTATTTATATTATAACTTGGAGAATGGTTTCTATGAATGAATTTGTAAGTGATAAATTTTAAAATTGTGGTGTGATTAATCATACTGGCCACATTTGAACTCATACCTTGAAGTGTTTTTTAACATGAATTTTTAAAGTAGCTTTCGGATATGTCTCGTAATTACGATTTGGTTTAATTTGTATTCATAATCTGACGTGTTTTTTAAGATGAATTATTAAATTAGCTTTGTGATGTGCTGCATAATCACAATGGTCGCATTTGAAATGATAACTTGAAGAGTGTTTTTTAAGATGCATATTTAAATTATCTTTGCGATTTGTTGCATAATGACATTGGCTGCATTTGAATTCATAACTTGAAGAATGGTTTTTAAGATGAATTGTTAAACGAGATTTGTGATGTGTCGCATAATCACATTGATCGCATTTGAACTGATAAATTGAAGAGTGTGTTTTAAGATGTATTTTAAAATTACCTTTGTAATTTGTTGCATAATCACATTGGTCACATTTGAATTCATACCTTAAAGAGTGTACTTTAAGATGAATTATTAAATGAGATTTGTAATGTGTTACATAATTACATTGGTCACATTTGAATTGGTAACTTGAATGGTGTTTTTGGAGATGAATTTTAAAAATACCTTTGTGATTTGTTGCATTATCACATTGGTCGCACTTTAATTGGTAACTTGAAGAGTGTGTTTTGAGATGCCTTTTAAGATTACCTTTGTAATTTGTTGCATAGTTACATTGGTCACATTTGAATTTATAACTTGAAGAATGGTTCTTAAGATGAATTGTTAAACTACCTTTGTGCTTTGTTGCATAATCACATTGGTGGCATTTGAATTCATAACTTGAAGAATGTTTTTTAAGATGAATTGTTAAACCAGATTTGCGATTAGTTGCATAATCACATTGGTCACATTTGAATTGATAGCTTGAAGAGTGTATTTTGAGATGATTTTTATGATTACCTTTGTGATTTGTTACATAATTACATTGGTCACATTTGAATTTATAACTTGAAGAATGTTTTTTAAGATGAAGTTTAAAGCTATCTTTACGATGTGATGAATAACTGCATTCCTTGCATTTGAATTCATAACCTGAAGAGTGTTTTAAAAGATGAAGCTTCAAAGATGCTTTGTATTTTGTTATATAATCGCAGTTGTGGCATTTATATTTAAATTTTGAACTGTAAAAATTTTCTTGCACCATTGTTGAACTATTAAATTGATTACATTCATACTGTACGTTTGTGATGTGCTTGACAGTTGAGCTAACATCTTTTATTAGCGAAGAGGTATCTTCTTTCTTAATATTCACATTATCTGTAAACATACTGTCAAATTTTTACTACTAGAACGCAATTACTTTCACCTTTTATAACATCACCATTTACAATAAAATGTTGTGTTGGAAGTAAATCTATACCTTCTTCCTCTTTTGGTTCGACTTTAATAAGCATATCAATCTCATAAGACATTTCGGAGAATACGTATTGAATAATTATACAATTTGTCCAAGTAAGTAGGATTTAAAAAAACTAATATGGGCGCTTACGATTAATACGGCAGCGCGGCTAAACACAGGAATAGGGATTAGTCTTGACCTTCAAAAAGTGGTAGCTTATTAGCTAACTTCTCGTCAAGTAATAAAGAAACATAGGGTGCGTTCACCAGAACCAAACGCGTTTGCGCTTTGATTACGTTTCAGAACGTAAACTGTTAACATTTTAGTGAACGGTTAAGTTCCCGCTAATTTTTGCTGTACTTTGTTAATCTAACCTTACATTTGAAAATTGCGAAATTACATACTTTTGTTACAAGGTACGGATTTACTATATAATTGTCATAATTCACATTGAATAAACGTTTTAAGATGGATCCCTTTTTATTATTTTTTGAGCAAGACCCAGTAAATGAGTTAATTCCTGAAGTGGTTGAAAATGGTGCCCCCATAAATTATGAATTCCTGGGACAGAATAGACAAAATAATGTTGTTAGGAATGCAAACTACTATAAAGAAACTATAATGCACTACACAGATGAGCAATTTAAGGAACACTTCCGTATGACCACGTATGACAAGGGACACATTTAATGTAGGTTTATTTCTTTTGTAAAATGAGTGAGGAAATGAGCTGTATTGTCAACATTTTATCTATTGCAGCAAAACAAATGAATTCAATAAACAGTCAATATTTACAACTTAATGAATATTTTTAATTAAGTATAAGGATGCAGTTTCAGAAAAAAATTTGTGTAAAACACAAAAAGAAAATGTTTTTTCAATTCCAGCTCAAAATTGAGGAAGGCGAGCATAATTTTCTTCTGTAGTTGTACAATTACTATTGTCTGGTTTGCCGAAAGATAATGTAATTCTTTTTATAGAACTTACTCCATGCTGTTGAAAGGCACAGTCATGCCTCCCATCGAACAATTCCGTTGGAAAAGAAATTGTTATATATCATATGGGTTTTGAGTAAACCAGAGAGCTTTTTAGCATCAGGTGACCGTTTTGGGCTTGCTAAAAGTTCTGCCCATATGGTGTTTAACGATATTATTGATGTTTTGGTGACAATGCTGTCTGAATACGTCAAGTGGCCTTATAATCATCAGGAAAGCATTAATGCAAGTGTTAATGAAATTGGTAATTATTTATTAATGTTATAGTTGTAGATTTTTGAAAACAAAACTGGTGGAATCCCAGGTGTAGTGGGGACAATAGATGGTTGTCACATACCAATCAAACAACCTATGAAGTTGCCGATATACTTTCTTTATTTTATACAACATGTGTGTGATGCAAGAGCAAGATTCATCCACATAGAGATGTAGGCCGACCTGGAAGAATGCACGATGCTCGTGTGTTTCGGTTGAGTTCATTGTGTGAAGAACTTACTGAAAATCTGCTGCCTCCTCATCAACATATAATTGGGGATTCAGCATATCCATTATTAATCAACATTATGAAGCCGTACACGGACAATGGACATATGACTGCTACACAATCTAATTTTAATACAAAATTGTGTAGCATTCGGTCCGTGATTGAAAGAGCATTTGGTTTTTTGAACCAAAGATTTCGAAGATTAAAATATTTAGATGTTGCTGGACCTGAAATGGCAAAAAAAATTGTGACGGCTGCTTGTGTTTTCATTATGTTGGAAGAAAATCCGTTGTGTCTTAATTTAGAACTGCAAATGGAAGACGAAATTGTGGAAAATTATAAAGATGGACAGGGAGCTGCAGAAAATAAGCGCCGAAATATTGCCACATTAGTAAACTAAATGTGTAGTACCTAAAAATGTAATATAATGTATATATAAAATGTCAATATATATTATCCTAATCTTAATATAATAATAGTTAAGTATGAAAATAAAAATATTTGTACATTAATCACTACAAACTATTTTTTGTCCATATTAATGTACTTGTCTAATAGGAGGTTTCTTTGTTGTTGAATTTCATTGCTGGCTTCCAACTGCTTTGCAATTTTAGCCAAAATTGCAATTCGCTCCTTTTGCATTTCTATAATGCTCTTTCGTTGTAAATATAAGGCCTTTGCGCCTTTCCCTTTACCAGAAATATCACGCCTTCTTGGTGTTGGCATTGCTGTTGAAGGAGTTTCTTCTTCAACTTTTTCCACAGCTTCTGGAATTGGATTTGCATCGTTGGACAATTCAATATGTTTAGCTCTGGTAGTTGTAATTGATGATGTAATTGTCGGGGGTGCATTAACAGTTTCATCGCCAACAAATATTTCTTGCATTGAATTAAAGTGGTCCCAATGCATCCTTCCACGCCCGGTTTTTTTTATTGCCTATAATATTTTTGTAATGATGTTTCATGTTCCTGAATTTCCTATCTAAATCGTCAAGCAATACACTGTATCCTTTTCCTTCAAAAACTTCTTGAATTTCACACCAAATATTCTTTTTTTTTTTTGGATCACGAAAATCAAATTTTCGTTTAGAATACTCAGCAATCAACAACTTGGTAGTCGAATCGTTCCACATTAGACTCCTCTTTGAATCTAAAAAGCAAATTATGGATACACATTAACACATATGTCCATACAACCTTTCACAGTTCCATCTACAGCCGTGCTCCTGCTGCCGTCAACACCACTTCTTGTACTGGGACCTGCATTTGAAATGGGATCATCATCAGGGATCTGCTGGCTAAGTAGGTTGCTCTCAATCAAATCGTTCCTTGCGACATTAACTAGTTGTTCTTCACCTACAAGAATGAAATGTTTCCTTTATAATTATTATCCTTAGGTGTTAAAACATCTAAAATCGTTTTGTTTTTTTTTCTTTTTATAATTATAAGTAAGTATAATATATATTTAACAAATATTTACCCAATGATCCGATAAATATGCATTGTATACTCCCATCTTCATTCTCAATTAGATTATTTGACTGATCTCTCATGAAATCTTTGAAATGTAGAAAATTAGACATTTTGTTGACCTCAATGAACTGCTCTAAGTAAAAACACACCCTAAATACAACACAGAATAATCGTAAAAACTAGAAAAGTATAAACTCGCTATGCCTTCACTACAGTTCAATGACTTGTACTGTAAGCCAATTTCGCGCGCTTAAGACAAATGCGCATGCCCGGTAAACATGTTTGTGATTTTCAGCGAGATTTGGCATCCTACACATCTGCTATTTATACTTTGTAAACTTTGTTGATTAGCGAATCTTTCAAAATCATTATTGGAACTTTGCCGACTTTCACAACAACAGCAAAGGAAGGTAATACCTTAAAAGCGGTCGCATTCGTCATTTCCGTTGATGGTTCACAAACGCCTACCTATATTTTTACAGGAAAACGGAGTATATTCCAATGAAGTATTAATTTCATCATCTATTGCCTCAACAACAAAGATCTAATGATTGCAATTAGATTATTAATAGTTTATAATTGCTCCTAAGTAGTTAAAGGCTAATCGTTCAAAATTTCTGTAATATTTCCATATTCCTTATGTACATGTACCTACTGGGTGTTAAAAAAGTAATCCTTCAGGAACAACATTGTTTGCTCCGAAAAAGATAAATCTCCGGAAAATTCGATTTTAGAATTCTGGCAGAATCAATGTTTGATACTAATTTTCAATTGAAAAAATTATACGCGTATTTTATTCGTAAAACTATTAGGGAAATTTATCCAAACTACGCCTTATGCATTAAATCTAAAAGAAATAATTCGCTCAGTAGGACGGCTATTATTTATATGTCGTGCGTGTATCGTGAATGTCGTACCTTTGTATGTAAATTAGTTTACGATTCGATTAGTCAAGATTTTTTTTTTTTTTTAATATCGTAATGATATTACTACAATTACAATCTGATCATATATTTGATCAATGAGTAATATTGTGCAAACTTAAATTACTACTTCAAACTTAAATCTAAGGATTTTCTCACTAGCAAATCTCTTAGGTTCTAACAACTTATTTACACTAATATTAACGTGTACATTAGCACTATACTCTGCTTTTGCACTAACACAAATATTAAACTAGCTCAAAAGGTTTGGTCCTCTTGAGTCGTCTTGTCAAAACCGTGTTGTCGAGGAGCTGGATTGTCTCGACATTGACGTGGTGAAGGAGTCTCTGTTCATGACTCTTGGCAAATTTTTTAATGGTCTGATTAATGGTATCCATTCCCAGGTCTCTATGGAGGTCAGTATTCCTGAAGTACCATGGGGCGTTAACAATATTCCTCAATACTTTGCTCTGAAACCGCTGTATTATATCTAGATTGCTCTTTTTGGCACAACCCCATAACTGGATGCCATATGCCCATACGGGCTTAAGTATTTGTTTGTACAGAAGTACTTTGTTGTAAATTGACAGGGTAGAATTTCTTCCAAGTAGCCAATACATTTTTCTAAATTTGATATCCAGTTCTTGCTTTTTTTTCTTTACGTGAGCTTTCCAGCGTAGCTTCGCGTCCAATGTCATACCCAAATATTTTGCTGTATCAGCATATGGTACATGGATATTATTTATGCTAACAGGAATATACTGTTCTCTTTTATTCGTGAAATTAACGTGGACAGATTTAGTCTCATTCAATTTGATTCGCCATTGCTTGGTCCAACTGTAAATTTTATTTACTGCCACTTGTAGATTTATTGCTGCTTCTTCGTGATCTTTACCTACGGCCATTATGGCAGTATCGTCAGCAAAAGTGGCTATTGTATTATGTTCTAATTTAGGAATATCACTGGTGTATATTAAGTAAAGGACCGGTCCTAACACACTGCCCTGCGGCACTCCTGTTTTTATTTCCTTTAATTCAGAGTAGGCATCCTCGTATTTAACTCTGAAGGCTCTATCTGAAATATAGGACCGTAATAATTCTGCGAACTGTTTGGGCAACATCTTATTTAATTTGTAGTTAAGTCCCTCATGCCACACCCTATCAAAAGCCTGTGCTACGTCAAGAAAGACAGTAGAACAGACTCTTTTTTCCTCATAGGACTTTTCAATTATGTTTGTGATCCTGTGGATTTGGTCTATAGTCGAGTGACTCTCCCTGAAGCCAAATTGATGCCCTGGGATTATGTTGTTATCTTCTATAATTGGTTTCAATCTTTTAAGCAGTATTTTTTCATATAATTTGGAAATTACAGGCAATAACGAAATTGGCCTATAAGATGAAACTTCATTTGGTGGCTTTCCGGGTTTAGCGATCATTATCACTTCCGCTATTTTCCATATCTTAGGTACATATTTTAACCTGAATGATGCATTAATTAGGTATGTAAGTTTTACGATTGCTTTACGAGGAAGCTGCTTTAGAATTTCTCCTGTAATCAAATCAAACCCAGGAGCCTTCTTTGAGTTGATGTTTTCTTTTATTTCCGTTGCAATTTCTTTTGGAGTAGTGAATCTAATATCGCTTTCTTCTGTGATAGGATTCTCCCAGTTAGGAATATTTTCGTCCTCATTCGATTGGAAAGTCATTTCGAGGTGTTCGGCATATCTGTTAGCCTTTTGTACGTTACTCTTTGCCCATGTGCCGTCGGCATTTTTAATTGGTGGGTTCTGTAGAATAGGTCTTTTTAGTTGTTTGGTTGCTTTCCAGAGCGAATGGTCAGTTTTGCTATCATTTGACAGTTCACTTAGGTAGTTACAAATAGAATTATCTTTAACTTTTCGGATCTCTCGTTTGAGTTGCTGTGTGGCATTGTTTAATCTAGTTTTGTCTGCTGGGGATCTAGTTTGATGCCACATTCTTCTAAGTTTCCTTTTTTCGGAAATGAGTGCTCTAATTTCTCTAGGATAATTATTACCTCTTGTTCGTGAGATAATATTTGGGGTATTATCCCATGCGGCTTGTTGAATATTATTAACAAATTTCTCTGATTCACTGTCTAGCTGATCTTCATTTCTTAGCGGACACGACAATTTAATAGTTGCCTCAAGTTGAAGTTTGAAGCTCTGCCAATCAGTTTGCCTATTAGTCAATCTAGGAGGCTTTTCTTTATGTATAATACTGTCACTCAAAGTGAGGACGATGGGAGAATGGTCAGAATTCATATCCCAAGCCTCTTCCACGTTTATATAATTTACGGACATATTTCGTACTATGAAGAAATCAATTAAGTCTGGGATTTTATTTGTGTCTGTAGGCCAATATGTTGGCTTGCCAGTTGATAATGTTATACATTTTAGTTGGTTGACCGCTTGTATAAGTTGCTTTCCTTTTGTATTGCTTAACCTAGATCCCCATTGGACATGCTTAGCATTGAAGTCTCCTCCAATGACAAATCTATATCCGTGGTGAGTTAAAAAATCTAAATATTCCTCTTTTTTGATGGCATGTCTAGGCGGACAATAGACTGCGGTAACAATGATATCATATGTTTTGGTTTTAACATTTACTGAGGCGGCTTGAAATTCCCGTGTTTTGTATCCCATTACTTCGTGATGATTAATTGATTCTCTGATTATAACGGCACTACCGCCTTTGGCGTCATTTTCCGGATGTATAGTGTGGTATACTTTATAACCCTTGAATTTAACATATGACTCATTAGTAAAATGGGTCTCGGAGATGAGACATATGTCAATGCCCTCTATGTCTAGAACTGCTTGCAATTCTTGCTGGTGTTGCAAGAGCCCGTTGGCATTCCATTCCATAATTCTAAGGTTACGTGCCATTATAATTTTTTGTGAAAAGCTCCGTTAGCGCTATGTTCGAGCTTTGTAAGGCGCTCATCCATTTTTGTTAATTTCTCCATTATTTGATGTAGAGTGTTTTGAATAGGATCATTTTGTTTTTTTTTTGTGTTTGTTTTTTATTGACAATTTCTGCCTTACCACTTACTGCCTGACTGTAGGATTTCTCCCCTGTGTTTGCATTGGTTACTGGTATTTGTTGGTTATTTCTTGGCGGCTGTTTTTGTAGAATTGATTTCTTGTTGCGTTTGTCTTTTAATTTTGTAGTTCTTTTGCAACCATACATCCTCTGTAGTTGGCTGGATGTCCCTTTCCGCAGTGAACACATTTTGGTTGGGCTTCTTTCGGTTTGTCACAATTGATCGTTAGGTGTTTACCAGGACATCTGACGCACCGTGGTTCCATAGCACAGTACTTCTGTGTATGATTATATGCTTGACATTTTTTACATTGTGGCACAAGCCTGGATTTTCTCAACGGTAGAATTTCAACTCTGACTCCTAATATATCAGTTATTCCATAAATTTTATCCACACTTTCGTCATGTCTGAATGAGAGCATGAACATATTGAGGGGTTGCTTTGTTTTATATTTTAATTTAGGGGTGGCTTCGATGAGTTTATAGCCACGTTTTCTCATCTCATAGACAATCTGTTCTGGCTTCATAGAATGATGCAGTTTATTAGCCATAACTTTAATGGGTCTATTTTGCTTATTCTCATATGAATGCCAAGAATATTCTTTATCGTTTAGTGTTGCGGAAACTGATCTGAAGTCATTTTCATTTTGTACGTTAATTTTAATAGTTTTATCGTTAACGATTTTAATTTTTGCATTACAGTAATTACTTACTATATCATGTAATTGATTAAAATTATCAATATTTTCTACTACTATAGGTGGAGGTGTAAGAGTTTTTTTAGTACTAGCTGCACCGGATGTGCCCTGTTGTTTTTGTGATGGTGGAGTTAAAGAAGTATTCATTTTCCTTTTTTCTGCCTTTTCGCGAATCCACTCTGTTTCACTTGCTAACTCATCCTCATCCGTATGATATTCAATTGCCTCTTTTTCGTTATTATCTTTATTATTAGCCAATTTTTGTTCCAAATTCTTATATTTTAAAAATAATTCGTCATACATTGTTTGTATTTTATTAAATTGATATTCCAGTTGATCTGCCCTAGCCTTGACACTGTCCTTTTCCGTTTCCGATAACTTCCAGCTGTTAAACAACAGCTGTTCGTTTTGTGAACGTTGAAAATTTTCTTGAAAAAGCGCACTATTTTGCTGTATTAATATCGCTTCATTTTGCGATTGCGGGCCCGCTTGGGTAAACATTTTTAAGATTTAATTTTAAACTTAAATATAAAAGTCGCGATAACTTTACGACCTTACCTTGGCCGCCAGATACCACTCGCGCACAATGGTATCCGTTTATCACTTATCACTTATCTCACTTATCTCACGATGAGAGACTCCCAATACGTGTTTATTGTTTGAAAGTCAAGCGATGAGCACATTAGTCAAGATGGTTTTATTCATGGAGTTTTTATAATTAAAGGTGATTTTAATCATGCAGACGGTAATGTTGTCAAACGGAAACAAATAAGAGGATATGAGCGTACTTTAGCAAAAAATGATCTTCAAACTATCACCGCGTTTAAATACGTCCAAAACAAAACGTTGGAGGCAGACATAGACTTACTGAGTTCTAAAACTATTCATAACATTCCTACTGGCGATACCGCCAGAAAAATCAAATCGGAAGCCAATTGCGGAAAAGATTTAGCTCGCGATGATTATGAAGCAGTGACATTGATGTATCATAATCAAAAATGGCCATATATAAATCATTTTCATCATAGGTCTCATATTGTAGTTTATTTGCGGTTGGAATGGTGTTACAACTTATGTTTAGATTTAAAAAAAAAAACCGGAATGTTACGCTGTAGTTAGATTGCACCGGTACCGTTGTTAGGAAATTTAATGAAAATAGTAAGAGAGTATTTTATTACGCCGGGGTCATTCACTATCCAGTTGAAGGGAAAAATATCACTTTACCAGTGTGTGAAATGATTTCTAATTCTCATACCTCAGCCACAATTACAAAATGGCTGCAAGATTTTGTCCTAGGTAGAGAATTACCCTTTCATAGCGTAGTTACTGATTTCAGCTGGGCGCTAATCAATTCGGTTGCGTTTGTTTTTTGTAACATGAGCGTTTTAGAGTACCTTCAAGAAACACATAAAGCTTTAGTCAACGATTTAGAAATTTCAAATTTTTTTATTCATATTTGTTGTGCTCATTTTATGAAAATAGTAGCAAGCGATGCTAAAAAAGCGGCAAGAAAAGATAAAAATTTGAAATCCTTTTCGATCGTAGGTGTAGTAAAGTTTATGTTAGCAACCAATTATAATGAGTGTAAATTACTATTTGCCGATTTCGTTACCGTTTTGGCAAATAAATATTTATTCAGCGAGGTGCACATTGCATTACATAGATTGGCAAATACAATGGTTTATGATACAAGTGAGGACATTTCAAAATCCGTTAACTTTTATGATGCGAACGAAAACATTAATTTAAAAAGTTTGTATACAAAAAGCCCATTTTATGTTGATTTTTTTATTATTTTACGTTCTATAGATCCATTACATGATGAAAAATTAGATTCTAATCCATTCTATTGCCCCGATTTTCTGCAAACTTGTGTGGATAAATATTTTCCATATTTGCCTTTTTGGTCGGGTTTGTTGGTAAGAAAAAGTAATAAAGACGTTTTGTCAAACTCCATAGTTGAGGGATGGTTCAACATAGTAAAAAACTTTATATTAGACAAACACAGAAATTTGAAATGTAGTAGATTTATACAAAAACTTGGCAGTATTTAGAGTGCAAAGAAAAGGAATTAAAATAAGAGACCGCGGCAGAAAAATTTAGCTCGCCAATTAAATACAGTTGAGGAGTCGTGGAATAGAACCCCTAAACTTAATATACCCATCTTCGTAGTGGCACATCTGTCAAACATTTGAGCCAAGTTATGCTCAATAAACGCGCTGATGAAAGTGACTTTTTCGAAAATGGAGTATTTAAGTATAACAGTTTGTTTAAACATATCCATTCATTGCCAAATATTCATTTCTTCATTGCGAAATATGACTTACCGGAATTTTATTATAATGATTTAGATTTTTACGATTATTACACGCTAAATGGAAACGAATGGGTAGCATCTTTTATAATTGATTTGTTTATTCAATTAATGGTTAGGTCTAAACAAGATTTTATCGCGTTAAATAGTACGCAAGTCAATCATTTTAAGTTAGGGAACAATACCTCATTAAACCAAATGTATTTCGTAGAAACTGGGCACATTGTTTGTATACCCATGATTGAAAACGACCATTGGTTCTTATTCGTTGCGAATGGAAAAAATAAACAAATTCACGTGTTTAACAGTTTAAGTAGTTTTAATCAAACATCAGCAAATCGTTACTTTGTTCTATTTAAAGATTTACTACGACCTGTAGGTGTAGACACAACTGGATGGAGTTTGGTTGACATAAAACACCCCAAACAAACAGATGGTTATAACTGCGGCATCTTCGTAATGTACTACATTCAAAATATAGTGTTCAATGACGGCACATTTCACTACGATAGTAATTTTAAACCAGATCAATACCGTAATTACGTCCAAAATTATTTATTGGAGAAGTCAAGGCCAATGAACAATTACTGTATGAATTGTTCACGTGCCGCGATTCATAGCCATACATCGGTTTGGTTTCAATGTGGTGCGTGCAAACATTGAAAACATGCGAACTCCAAACAAGATAAAATATTATGTTGTAATGGTAGCTGCACAGGGAGCGAAACTAGTTGCAGTGTGAGATCTGCAAAGGATGGATTCACTTTAATTGTTTAGAGAACACAAATGTAAACCCAGATGAGTGTAAAAACAAACCATACCGTTGTAGGATTTGTAACAGCATTCCAAATTTATGATTCTCACTCCTTGTGTGTTGTCGCTTGAACCTTTTTTTCAAATTTGTTAGGACAAATGCACGGGCTTCGGCTCGCACCCACTGAGAGGGTCTGAATTTTTAGGGAAACCGCCTCCTTTTCAAAATTTTTAAACCTATTTATAGTGGAGTAGGCCTACAGGGGATACCACGTAAAAAAACGCTCCTTATGCTCAACCTCAAGGGTGGAGTGGAATAGAGTATACATAGAATTGACCTCTGATTAATAAATTATACTTAGCTGTATTCATTATTTTTTACTTGTGCAATTGCTACATAAACCTTACCTACCTTATTTTTGTTTGTATTTGATGAAGCGTAATGGCATTGATTGTAAAGCACGGTAAGTCTAGTTACGGTCGGAGCAAACAATGTTGTTTCTGAAGGATTACTTTTTTAATACCCAGTAGGTACATGTACATAAGGAATATGGAAATATTACAAAAATTTTGAACGATTAGCCTTTAACTACTTAGGAGCAATTATAAACTATTAATAATCTAATTGCAATCATTAGATCTTTGTTGTTGAGGCAATAGATGATGAAATTAATACTTCATTGGAATATACTCCGTTTTCCTCTAAAAATATAGGTAGGCGTTTGTGAACCATCAACGGAAATGACGAATGCGACCGCTTTTAAGGTATTACCTTCCTTTGCTGTTGTTGTGAAAGTCGGCAAAGTTCAAGTAATGATTTTGAAAGATTCGCTAATCAACAAAGTTTACAAAGTATAAATAGCAGATGTGTAGAATGCCAAATCTCCCCTGCTAACAACGCCATCACGTTTGTTAATTGTATACAAAAAATGATTCCACATTACAATAATTTTTAATTAAAGAAACGGCGCGTTGGGTTGTTTTATAATAAAAAATATAAAACTCAAGTAATATTGATTAGATATGTCATAATGAAATTAATTAATACTAATTAAACGTGTGGAAGGAGCGAGGACTACTGTAATTTTCAGCAAATAATTTAAACAGGAAAGTTTCATCGTGAAATAAAGCAAGACATTACATTATCCGTGAGTTACTTTTTAAAGTATGCGACGATAATGCGACTTATCTATCACATTGAGGTCATAAATAATTCTGATAATTTAATTAATTGCAGAAGCACCAATAGTTTTCCTAAAAACGAGAGACGCATGTCGCTGCCCGCATGTAATGAGCGCGCCTTGAACCGTCGCCAGTCTCTAACTGTTTTATTTATGAACGAAATCTATTGAAATTTCGTATTAAAATACTTCATACTTTTGCGAAAGTCTGATAATTTAATTAATTGCAGAAGCACCAATAGTTTGTCTAAAAACGGGGCATGTATGTGGATGGTCCGCTAGGGATGTAAGTACGGTTTTCCATAGCTATAACTTTTATATTACTTTATTAAAATGGTTTATACTTCATTATAAGAGGTCCTGTGCTATATACATTGCATGGTTGCCATTACAATTACTTTACCTCCAATAGCGTTGAAATTATTAATAAAAAAACCATCAATGTAATTCTGGTGGATGACGTCACTCCGTCGCTCAGATGGCCGTCGCTATCTTCACACACGTTAGAGAAATTAATTAGTTATTTTGTCTATGACATAACCTACAAAAGTTTGTTTCATAGAGATAGATAGACCTTTTACTTACCTTTTTCAGTTGTTTGGATAAGATCTTCCCTAATTGTTTTACTTTTCGGTTTAAAAGGCAAACTTTTCTTTAAAAGAAAAATGAATACTGTTGATTGTTGTGTGCGTGATAAAAAGTTTAATAATAAAAGTAATGTAAATAGACATTTAAAGTTAATTCATGGCGTTAAAGAAATTAAAAACCCTCATTCATCATTTAGTTTTACGAATGATAATTTCATGTTGATGAGAATTTTTATCATTAAGTGGTAGGTTTAAGCATTGTTTAAGCAATGGTTCAAGTTGCTAGAGAAAATATAATTTAATATTTCTTACAGATTTTCATAAATGGCTTCAAGGAAGAAAAGCTTTCCAAAGTGGAATATATTCGTTCTAGTGGCAAAAAGAATGGAAATAGATGTACAACCTATTATTATGAATACAATAGATCTGGTTTGTATATATTGCGATACTTCCTTATAAAACTAAGTACTATCCTTAATTTTAAGGTAAATGTCCAACTACTTTAACAAAAAGAAAATGTGAGCAGAAATCGAAGGTTCTAAAAAATTGGATGTGTTTGTACCAGCCATATTGTGGTAAAGGTGGATATTATTACTAAAACTGTAAATATTAGATATTTAAGAACACATTATGGTCACAGTATTGAATTACAACATATTTGAATTCCTAAAACAGGCAAAAGCACAATTGCGAGTAAACTTTTACTTGGAGTAACTGTACCTAACATTCTTGATTCAGTGAGGGTTAATTTTGATAAAAATACTTTGAATCAATAGATCTTATTACAAAAAAGGATATCTACAACATCAAAAAATCGTTTAAGATTGACATTGTGGATGGTGTAACACATGCAGATGATGCAACAAGTGTCTCGTGGATCACAGAGTGTCAAAAAGATGAAAATAGCCCCATTTTATTTTACAAAGCACAAGGAATCGAACATGATGATTTTCATCTTACTAAGGATAATTTTTGCTTAATTTGAATGAATAAATTACAAATAGAATTTCATAAAAACTATGCTGAGAAATTTATTTGCATCGATGGTACGCATGGAACTAATCCTTATAACTTTGAACTCACTACATTGATGGTAAGTGATAAGTTTAGTGAAGGTCTTCCTGTTGCATACATAACATCTGATCGAACCGATACTGTAATATATGAAATTTTTTTACACGTATAAAATCAGTGGCAGGAAAGATCGAAACTACTACATTTATGAGCGACTTAACTGACACATTTTTGAATGCATGGGTTAGTGTGATGGGTGCAGTGCCACACAGATTATTTTGTTCATGGCATGTGGACCGTGCTTGGAAATCAAATTTGTCCAAGATTGTTTCAAATTGTCAAGAAAGTTCCATGAATAAGAGGAAAACTGTATACAAGGCATTGCAATTTGTTCAAACTATTCTTAACATAGAAGAATTTGACCAATACTTTAAAGAATTCCTAACACAATTAAAAGAAGATCGAGACACGCATCCATTTTATGATTACTTTGTTAAATACTATAGCATGAACACTTTATCTTGGGCTTATTGCTATAGGAAAGAATTGTTAATCAACACAAATATGTACTTAGAAAGTATGCATCGTATTATTAAGTATGATTACTTGGAAGGAAAGAAAGTTAGGCGATTAGACAAGAGTTTACATAACCTTATGAAATATACCCGAGACAAGCAAGTTGAAAGATTAATTAAAATAACCAAAGGTATTTTTATCGACTTTAAAAAAAATAGTTAAAAACATGTTTATTTTATAGGTAAAAGTACTGATAGAATAAACAAACATTCCAGTCACAAAACTGCAGTACATTCAGAATTTGAAGTGAAAGAATCAGAAGATGAAAATGGTTTTAAGAAATGGTCAATTTTAATAGCAAAAATAAAACTATGTATGTTGTTACACAAAAAATGTCTTTAATATGCTGTCCTTTAGTATGTCCATTCTGCAAAACATGTTTTCATTCTTACTCCTGTTCTTGTTTAGATTTTTTATAAATTTAAATATATGTAAACATATACATTATGTAAATAAAAAAATTCTGTAACTCACAGCAGTACTAATAACTGATTAATTGACTTTAAATTGGACAACATATCAAATGAAATTGAAAATTCTTTTGCCTGATTTGTCTCAAAATTCAAATAACACTGAAAAATTGCAAACTAATTTAATAAATGCAGGTTTAGAACTTCACTTGTAAAGGTTGTAATAACTGGAACAGTTAACCACTGCACTTAAACAAGTAAAAGCTGCAGTAAGTTTGTTAGGTAATACAACTTGTGTTTCACAATTCAATGCTTGCGTCAATAGTAATGTACAAAAACCTAGTAACAAAAAAATTATTAAACAAGTTTCACTGTTTGGCACAAAGAAAAAGAGGAAATTATGTAAAGAAACTTATAAAAAACCAAGTACATCAGAAAATACATATCTAAAATCTGTTTTAAGCAAAGAGTTGGATTATGTACGTAGGGACAGTTCAGATCATGAATATTGCTAACACTGCTTGGTTTATTGATAAGTAGGTACAGTGGTAAACACAGTTCCTTTTTATTATAAGTTTTTGTTATGAACGAATAAGTTCAAAAGTAAATATGTAATTAAAAATTATTATTAATTTTATTAAATTCATAAATAAAAAGTTTACCTCGAGTAGGATTTGAACCTACGGCCTGTACTTTGCTAGAGTACCGTGCTAACCAACTGCGCCATCAAGGTTCAAGCCCCAATCGATGCAAATTTTGCCTTTATGTAAGTAAAACTGATTTAAATTGTAAACATAATGAGATTACAATCAAATTACTTATATTAATGGAATGTGAGCCTGCAATATCGCAAGGATTCCACATACCAAAGCAACTTGACTAATATTAAATTATTATAAGTTTTTGTTATGAACGAATAAGTTCCTTTTTGTAGGACTGGTTATACAAATAAAAAAATTATATGAAAACTATAAACTAATGCTTAAATTTAATATATATTTAATTTGTTTTAATATTGATATTTATTTTAATTAAAAATTAGGATTTTGTGATCTTTACATCTGGGTAATATTTCAAACTATAACCCATAAGTATTTTATCAAACTTTGCTAAAATATTTGAAATAATACTTTATGATGCAAGAATTTATCAAGATATGTTGGCAATATGCATCATTAGACCAACACAGATAGCCATAGGCAAGTTGATCAAGGCTTTTCACAAGGTGGACCATAACATACTAATTCAAAAATTATACAGTTTTGGATTTTGTGACTCGCTTTTAAAGCTGTTTAAATCTTATTTTCAATATAGAGTTCAATTTTTAGCCCATTTTGTAGACTTCTGTGACAAACCTAAATTATTTTCCTCACCTCCTCAAGCTATTATTCTGTAACTAGTACTACTATCAAAAAATGCATAGAATAACATTCTAAGGGTCTTAGTTAAAATTGATTTTGATAATTTATACAATCGAAATACCAAATATTTAGTTTTATTTAAAAGTACGTATGTGTCAATTACTTCATTTATTTAAAATATATTTTATGTGTTCGTTTCAATTTTATTATAATCAAAATGATTTTCAACTACTCCTGTACCAATAACCCAATTTATTGTTTGCTTATTTTTAGAACGTAAGTAAATAATGTAGATTTATTTTAATTATTTCTAAATTGTAGAATTAAACTAATATGAACCAAATAAAAAATATAAGTACAGATTTCTTTTTAATGTATACTAAAATAAACAATTACCATATTGTTACGAATACAATTATCAAAAACTTTTTATTTACACTTTTTTGTAACTTCAATAATAATACTATCATGATAATTTAACACATTCATCTATAAACAAAAAAAAACGTGGAATTACGGTTCCGACGGACATAAATTATCATACTGAAGGCGATGACACACTGGGACGACACCAACAGATGTGTCTGAGAACAAATGAAAACGATACAAAGTCGAACTACAATTACACAAATCTGATATTTCTTTCTCTGTCGTGCACTCTGTACCGCCATACAGCAGTGTAACCTCCCATTGTTGTTTTTTCAATGTCCTCTTAACGTAATCTTCCATTGACATGTCCCACAAACAGGGACGACCTTTAACTAGATATATCAGTTTTTCAGCATCAAATTCAAACACCGACATTTTAAAATACAATATTCAAATATAACAGGTATACAAACAGTGAACCACCCAAGACCTTCCACTGTGTGTTGACTGTGTTGGTGTTGTGCCGTTGATAGTGTGCATTGTACCACTGATAGTGTGCATTGTACCATTTGTGCACATATCAAAACTTGTCGTTCAGGAGGTCTGGTCTGGCATCTGTCGGGCGCGGCAAGACCGAGCCGCGACTGTCGTCCAGCAAACTTTTCTGGCCGACGTCGCTGTAGTGTACGTTTAATTCTGTATTATAAGTGTTTTGTAACTGTGGTTTCCTATTAGTGGAGTTGATCGGCCTATTTCCAGTTTATTTTTGAGCGCGACGTTTGAAGCGGACTCTGCTTCCGTCATCAGGCTTAGTCCTGCGAAAACAGTCCTTCTCAGGACTAAGCCTGATGACGGAAGCAGAGTCCGCTTCCGAAACGTCGCGCTTTACGTTTAATGTAATGTTATAAGCGGTCGTTTCCTCCAGTGGACGTTCACACAAAACGCGTATGCACCAAATTGTAGCCTTCTGATTGTGTTGCGAGGAAAGGTGAAACATGTATGGAAGCGAAGTTCTATAAGCAGTCTGGTACAGCTACAGACTGAATGGATTCTATTTTATGTTGATATGTATAACCTTATAAGTAGGACAGCTTAATATCATTATTTTTTACGTGATGTTTTCACCATGGTTATATCAATGTTTCTTGCTACTTAACCTGAAGTTAGCTAACCACTTTTTGAAGGTCAAGACTAATCTCTATTCCTGTGTCAGCCCATATACATATTACCATTGTTTATACATTTATAAACAATGATAAATGTATAAACAATGATAGCTTTATTCGATTTAGTTGACTCTATACGCCATATGTCAATTTGGTCATGTCATCGCTATTCGTTTTAGAACCACAACTTGACTGTGGCTGCCTTTACGCTATTCGTTTTAAACTTTCAGCGGTCAAATCGGGGCTACATAAGTCACGTTTGTGCTACCCTAGGCATCACATGCTAGCGGAACATGTTCCAGTTGCGTCAACCTCAAGATTTTGTCGTTTGAGGTTACATAAAAAAAATTGCAATTTCTTTAAAGGAACGAATTTTCTCTTTAATAAGAAATTATGGAGCAGGTACGTTTTAATTTTTATGGCGTTGATCGGTAATTTATATTTTCCTTTTTAGCCTGTGTACATTTGTTCTGTGTGCAATGCAAATGTAGGGAAAACCACGTCAACTGCAAAGCACCATGAATGCATGCAGGGTCATGAAAGCATATGGATAGTGGACACAGGAGGCGCCGGGGCATGCGGCGCTTGTGTCAAAATTTTGATGGCGCCCCATTAATTAAAAACATTTGTATCAAAACTAATATTATAAATATTTTGCATGCCTAGGTGATAAGAGCCCCAACAACTATAGGTTCGGACACTTTAATTTTTAATTCTCTAGTAGCATTTTTAAGTAATACGACATGAATAAGAAAATAATGAATAATTAATTTGAAATACTATAATTTTTAGGCTTATGTTTAGGGACATTTAAATGACTGTTTTTGTTATATTCTTAACGCATTGAAATAAGATTGAAATAGTCTATGTAAACTTTTTTATTTAACATACAAAATTACAAACACAAGAAAACAGATAAACAACAATAATAAATGAAAAATATAATATTTATAATATAAACATAATACATATTATACGGTAAATTAAATACAAACAATGTAAATAAGTCATTAAATAAATTTTACTTTCCTAGCTTTTAGCAAAGAAAAAGTTTGGATAATACCATGAATATCAAGTTTATCCAGTATGTCAAACTCAATTGAAATTATTGCAAAATCTGATAATCTATTTTGCGCCATTGTGGAGCGTAAATAACTCTTTTATGGTTTTTTAATTTCGAAAAAGACCGCTACGCGGATGCAACTAACACGGGTAATGATAAAAGAACACGGAGTGCTACAGTAAAATTTGGAAAAACTTCTACTAAATCATTTGAATAAATATACTGAATTATTTGGGATATATCTTTTTTTGAATTCGTAATAAATACTTGACATTGTAAAATTTCTTCACATAAATCATCTGCGTCCATATCGGACTGATTTTCATGAGTTAATTTCGCTTGTAATTTTTTGCTGCAAGATAATAGGTATTCTTTATTTTGTAAATTATCTAATGAATATAAAAATTGGAATGAATTCATATGTTCTTTTAATAAAGAAAATCTGTCTTGTAACAAAATTAAAGTTTGATCTATTATACAGAAATAAAAATTTACTTTGAATGAATTTTCAGGATTTACTATAGGTTGATCTTCATGTTCATAATCAAATTGAGTAGATTTTTTACGTCGTCTTAATGGCCTCGCACTACGAAATTCAGTTTCTATGTCAAACTTTTCTGCAATTAATTTGGAACTTTCATCAATTTCTGCAAAACTAGCATCAGATCGATAATTAGTTAAAAATGTATTTAGTTTGTTTAATGCATCCAAAGCAAGTTGCAAATTTGTAATTTGAGATTGAAGCATTTTACTCACAAAATTTACTTGATTTAAAATATCATACCACACTTTAACGAAGCAAATAAATGTAAATGTAGAAATTTTTTCTCCCAGACATTTTGGTTGGTATTTAGATTGTTCGTCGACTCTTGTGTGGTCATTGCAAATTTCAAATAATGCATCAAAAACTTCTGGTAAATATTTATAGAGAGGCTTTATGGCATCAATTCTACTTGACCAGCGTGTTTCGGATAAGGGCTTTAAAGTTAAATTAGTAACATGCTTGATTAAAATATTCCATCGATTAGTAGACGCTGAGAAAAATTTGTATAATTCTTGTATTATATTAAAAATTTATTGTTTCATGTTTGATATTAGCGGCATCATTTACAATTAGATTTAGGCTGTGATTCGCACAAGGAACATAAAAAGCTCGCGGGTTCAAATCTAAAATTCTTTTTTGTAGGCCACTATTTTTGCCGCGCATGTTAGAGCTATTATCGTAGCCTTGGCCTCATATTATTTATGTCTAAATTTAATGTTTTTAATAGATCAATAAGAAATGTTGTTAATCCAACCCCTGTAACATCTAAAATTGGATAAAATGGTAAAAAATGTTCATGTATTTTAGTCGATCCTAATGCTAAATTGAAATGAAAGAATCGCTCAATATGAGAAACATCCGGAGTGCAACCTAATATTATTGAAAAATATTTATTTTGTCGACATAAATTTATAATATGATTTTTAATATTAAAAGCCATTAAGGAAAGTATTTCATTTTGGATCTTGTCTCCTAGATATGTTGGCATTTTGTGAAATTCAGAATCGCTATTTATACGTCGTGTGTGTTCCGATATAATGGGATCAAACTTTTCTAGCATTTCAATACATTTTAAAAAATTACCATTGTTGCGATTGTAAAGATTATTGCTTTTGCCTCGAAGTGCTAAATTTTGTTTACATAAAAATTGAATTACATAAATTATTCGCTTTATTACTTCATACCATCGTTTACTTTCAATGTCTAATATTGTTTGCTGTAAATAATCAACAGTAGTTTTATTTTTGAACGATAGAAGCAACTCTGTCCATTTTTTGTAGTTAGTAAAGTGAGTGGAAGGTTTTTCATGGCGGTTCAGGTACATTGCTATATGATGCCAGTCATTAAATCCCTGAATAAATCTATTTTGCTGAGAAGGTTCGAAAAGTTTACAACAAAAGCAATAAACATTATTTTTCGTAATTGAGTAAATCAACCAATTTCTATTACATTCTTCACCATTTTTTAAGTTTCTCTTGTAGTAACTTTCAGAAAATGTTCGACCCAACAAATCGCGCGGAAAATTAAAGTTTTTTATTTGTTTAGGACCCGTTTTTATAATAGCTTGCCTAGATATTGGCTCCGGCCAAATCCCTGGGTCATCAAATGCACATTTATTTATTGTATCTGTACCTGTCTCTTCAGTATAGTGCCCAGCTCCAAAATCAGGGGTAATTTCTTCAACGAGTTGATTGTCTTCACGGGAGTTGGTCCTGGCTGACTTTGTATTTTGAATTCATCTACACTGCAACCGAGTACTGATTCCTGAATTGAATCTGGCGGATAATCTTGGTCAGTTCTGGTCGTTTGTTTCGTAAAATACTGTGTTAATCTTGAAGCATTTTTCTCTTGTTCTTCTTGACGTCTTTTTTTATTAATTAAATTTTGATGTCCGGGGAGTTTCTTTTTCTTTCTTTCTTGAGACATCTAAATAAAAATATTCGATAAATTATAAATGTAATTATTCTATTACCAAAAGTCTTATTTGCGTTATTTGCTTTAGTTTTGCTTTAATTATAGGAAAGTATGAAGTAACATTTTCGAATAATTTCGCTTTTATTACTTTTTTTTCTAGATTTTGCAAACATGATCGCTACCCCTATTGGTAAATGCGTATTGTTATGTATGTATGTTTATTTCAAATGCAAAATAGCTTACCTTTAATCTTTAATGTTCTTGATATTCTTAAATTCACATCCACTCACAAATATTTTAAAAATACAAGGTACATAAATTTTACACTAGTGCAGTACTGCTTACTGAAGGAGAATGAAACAAATAATATGTTTGTTGAATCATAGACGATTTCAAGTAATGCATGTTTTAACGAGACTAAACGAGTTAGAACGCTTGCGCTTTATTTTGTAAATTCGTGCGTGGACAAATTTTCGCCGCCGCGTCGCCCGCGCGCTCCCGCCCCCGCGGCTATATATCCATCCGCGATTTAATATGAAGAGTCCACTGTATACATGATATTAACACGACTATACGAACTATTCATGTTAGAACAAGAATAATTACTGAGATTATAAATAAGTTATAATAAAATAAGGCGATATTGAATTATTTTAATCGCAACCTACAACGAATTTTGAATTTATATACATTTTTAAGGCCTTTGGCCTCCTGGCGCCTGTGTTCGCTGACACATTCGACACGTGGACGGCGCGCCCCTTATAAGTAGTAGTATAATCCTTTAGTAAGACCTGCTGCACTAATGTCATTGTTGTGGGATTGATTACTTGCTTTTGATCCTACTTTTTTTTTGTGGATCTATCATGATTAATTTGTTTTCAAGCTGCATCGTCACACGATTTAATGTTTGGTGGACCTTAAACAATAGGATACAAAAATTGCAGATATGTACGTCAATAAGGTGACAAGGGTTTGAAAGATAAATTTTATGAAATAATTACTCGCTGGGTAAATGAAGTGTTGGAACAGCATTTACCATAATCCACGTGAGGTCCCAGGAACAATTACATCTTTGGAAAAATTATTTTCACACACAATAACTTTTACATATTTGTAAAACAGTATCCATTGAGTAATGAGTAGTAAAGAGAAGCAATCTTACCGGGAGTTTTGTCGACAGAAAATTGCACCGACATCTAGACGACGCGAGTATCATGTGAAGTTTTTGGGGCTGAGAATTTTACTTAGTCTTCAATGTTTATGTGTACAGTATTGTTGTGTTATCTCGTAACCGCGTTTCAATAGACTGTGACGGCAGTGATCCATTAGTGGTTTAGTTTTTCATTATGCCATACACAGGGCATAAATGTAGTTAGAATAAATGTCTGTGTATGTTTATCGTTTTTTGCCTTTTATAATATTTTAATATAATTTGTTATTTGCACTAGAAACTTTTAATTGATTATTTGGAAGGTAATGTTTTTAACATGCATCTATAATGCTAAAGATAAATTTGTAAACAATAATTCTATGCTCACTTTAAGATTTTGCATCTTTGTAACGTTTCCAAACATTTAAAACAAAGTTATGATTAGAGATAGGATTTGTATGCATTTGCGTGTTTTTCTTAGATGTAGTAAACATATGCAGTCAGATTTATACACATTTTGTATGTATGTGGTTCATGTATGTGAATTTGAAAGCGCATATAAATGTATGTTTGTATGGATTTTACAAATGCATGAATATTACTACAATATTACAGTTTAATGCATATTTTATATAATTTTTTTTCATCATATTAGAATCTATGTAGTTGATAATTTTTTACTTTACGAAATGTTTGTTAGATACATTTCAGTTTTTAAATAACCTGGCCTAAGGCTTAATAGTTCCCAGAAAAAAGCTTTATAACCTGGCCTAAGGCTTAATAGTTCCCAGAAAAAAGCTTTACAAAGCCGAAAACCAGCCAGTATTTTAGAAATTCAACAAACAATGTCAATACCCCAATGGTCACTGAGTAAGCGTTTTATTATTATTAGCTATTTAGAAAGGATAATCCGCTTCAAGGAAAATATTTTAAAAGCATTTGTTGGGAAACCCAAATTGTAAAGTGCATTTCACGAGTAATTAGACCTCTGCAATATGACCGCCATTTAAATTTGTCACCAAACAAAGTGCGGAAGCACTCGTTAGCGTAGTACCTTTTGTCATATAAAAAAAAGTGAAAAACTTATTTGAATAAATTTATTATTAATAAATTCGCCATCACCACGCTCACCTAGTATTATTATTATTAACTATTTTAATACAAATTGTAAAAAAAATGAACAAGTATGTTTGATGTTTCTTACTTGAAAAAAAGTTATATGCATTTACAATTATTGCTTGTGCTTCTGTACCGTTATAAATTATTGTTTACAGTATAATGGCAAAATGGAAATTTGATTCCACATTTATAAGCAAAGCAAGTGGTCATTAATGATCTCTAATTCACATTACACTAATGGAGTAATTTGCAGTTTCAACATTAATTACGAATCAGTAATGATAAATTTTCAGAAATTCTTAACAATAATGATATTTGTTTGGAACATTCTTTTATTTTAACGATGTGTATTTCTTACAATAATTAATTTAATTGAAAAATTTTCAATTTTACTAACCTAAGTTACCTCTCCGCGTGATACGCTACTGAGTTGGCAAATAATATTTGAAAGTCGTATTTGTTATTATATTTTTCTTTTGCTATTATAATGTTGTAGCAAAGGATGGAAAATGTGGTTCAGAGTAGCCAAGTGAAATATCCCTTTCATTACAATGTTACACTTATAGCATTTTAGTTATTTTATAATTGGATGTCGTTCATAATGGAATGACAGCCATATTAGAGAGGTCTAATTATTCGTGAAATGCACTATACCTTTGACAATTGATGCTAAAAGTAGGTATGGGGACACTTGGGCCAGACAGTTGCGTGCGCAACTGCCTGAACCCAAATCCCCCCATGTGGGAGTTACATTATAGCAAGGAATCTGTACAGATAAAAAAAAAGAGCAGTTCAAATACAAATCAAAAACAGCTCAAACCACCTTAGATACAGCTCAAAACCAGCTCAAATACAGCTGAAAACAGCTCAAAACAGCTCAAAACAGCTCTAAACAGCTCAAACCAGTTCAAATACAGATCAAAAATAGCTCAAACCAGCTTAAATACAGTTCAAACCAGCTCAAAACTAGCTCAAATACAGCTCAAACCAGCTTAAATACAGCTCAAACCGGATCAAACTAGCTCAAACCAGCTCAAATACAGCTCAAACCAGCTTAAATACAGCTCAAACCAGCTCAAAGCAGCTCAAAACCTGCTCAAATACAGCTCAAACCAGCTCAAAACTGCTCAAACCAGCTCAAAACCAGCTCAAATACAGTTCAAAACGGATTCCTGTTTAACCCCCCTTGCTATAATGTAACTCCCACATGGGGGATTTGGGTTCAGGCAGTTGCGCACGCAACTGTCTGGCCCAAGTGTCCCCATACCTACTGCTAAATAGTAAAATACAACTTGTTAGAGAATAGCCATTGATTTTTTACTCAATGGAATAGCACTTTGTTGTTATGATTTTATGAATCACCTCAGCAGGCCTGCTTTCGGTTATTTGCTAGAGTTTATGTAAATAAATTTACCAGTTTTATTGTTTGTACTAACTTAAATACCTACCCAAATCTTTTTCTAAGAAAGATAGTGAAGGAGATAGACGTTTGTTTAAATAGAATGAAAGGACAACAAGTCTCAACTATTCAACAAATATTAAGAATCTATTTTAGCAGAAAATCCTGGATATAATTTAATTAACAGTGCTTTAACATGTGAATGTGAAATTGCAGATGAACTTAAACACTGCACTCTAACAGAACTAACAAAATTTAAGTATGCTCCACTTACCTCCTGTAATGTGGAAAGGAGCTTTTCTAAATATAAAAGTATCTTTACTGACAATAGAAACCGGTTTACATTCGAAAATTTAAAAATGTATGTTATCGTACATTCATAAATTATTAAACTTAATTAATTTTATTCATATATATTATCTAATTTTTTTATTTTGTATTAAAATAAAGGACCTTTAGTTAATTATGTATTTATGAATTACTATTTTATAAATTACATCTTATAGATAAAACAACCGCTTTTTTTTCGTATTTACAAAATATATTTCTATTAGATGGCTAATTGTTCTCGAATTATACCGTGACCAGAATCAATTGTTAGTGATTGAATAATCAACATGCCAAGTGGAATATAATATTGACTCCTAAATGTAAAAAGTTGAGCTTGAAAATTAAAGATTTACGAAGAAAATTAAATTCGTCCAAGAGAAAAAAATGTGAGAGCGCCAGAATTTAAGAAAAAAATTTCTTCAATGAACGTTATAAACAAATTATTATCGACGAAAAGTGATTTTGTGCAAATGTTCGTAAACATGCAATGCTTTCATGTTAGAAAGGCGGCTTGGAAATATAAAGAAAAACATCTAGCATTGTCTATTTACTACAAGTCACCTTCAGTATATAAATTCTTGTTGAAAAATTTTGGCTTCATTTTGCCCAGCGTAACGACTATTCAGAACTGGTTGAAGGTAACTAATATACCAACTGGAACTGATACTGCACTCATTAAAAAGGTTGCAGATCGAGTTAAATACATGACCAGAAGTGAACGAGAGTGTGTACTACTCATGGATGAAATGTCATGTAAAGCAAATGAAGAATACAACGACTATCTTGATCGTGTCGAAGGCATTGGGGATCTTGGCCATTTAGGACGTACAGATAAAGCAGCAAACAATGTATTAATATTTTATCTTCGCGGCCTTTTAAAGAATTGGAAATTACCGTTCTGTTATTATGCATCTGCAGGAACAATAAAATCAAATGACCTTCAAGATCTAGTAAGAACGGTCATAAAGAAAGTTTTAGAAGTAAAGTTATTCCCACGAATTCTTGTTTATGATCAAGGCCCTGGAAATAGAGGAACCTTCAACTTACTGAAATGCTCTAAAGAAAAGCCCCTTTCTTTTATATCGAAAATCATAAGATATATACTGCTTATGACACACCGCATCTCTTGAAATCGCTTCGCAATAATTTTATGAAAAAGACTTTAAAATTTGTAGTAAACAATAGAGAAGTGTCTTGGGCAGATATTGAAAAGACTTACAATTTAGACAGGAAAAGTTCATCAACGCGCACTCTTCCCAAAGTAACGGACGTGCATATTTATCCTAATAACTTCCAAAAGATGCGCGTATTGTATGCAGTTGAAATTTTTAGTCATTCTATGGCTTCTGCGATACGCACAGCGAGCGCTTTAAATTTACTACAAAGTGAAACTAGTAAAGATACTGCAGATTTCATCGAGAAAGTGGATAGAACGATTGATTCTTTAAATAGTAGGCATATTTTTGACAAAAATGTATACCGAAAGCCTCTCAGAGAAGATAATGTTTCCATGAACACTCTAAAAGAAGCGAAACATTTATTTCTATCTGTTGAAGTTTTCGATAGGAAAATTGGCCGAAAGAAAAACAATATATATTGTCTAAATGGGTTCCTGTTAACAATTGAAGCAATTTTAAATCTGTTTGCTGATTTACGTAATGAGTTAGATACAACATATTTCTTACCTTAAGCAAGATCTATTAGAAAACTTTTTTTCTGTTGCGAGGACACGTGGAGGTTATAATCCCTACCCCACTATTCGTGAATTTAGAATTACACTACAGCATAATTTATATATAAAGTTAAAAAATGCTGACTATAATGCAAGCAATTTTAAAGAAGATCATTCGGATTATTTGGAAATAGAAGAAAATATGATAAACCGAAAAGTAAGTGTCGAAGAAAAGGACCCGAATAAACGAATAAAGGAAGTCGAAAATACTTCCAGTGTTAATGAAGAAATAGAAAACCCCGATTTGGATACTCCGGAGGGTGTGGATGTTTCATGTAACATTGGAACTTCTAGGGCGGTAGACTTAGAACTTTCGAGCAATGTTTATGTCGCTGGATATGCAGCAAATAAATTAATAAACAAAAATAAATGTGAACATTGCAAAATGTATATGCTAGAATCTGATGATTCTCCCATTAGCCAAGCAGAATTACATATCTTTTACAAAGATTTTGGTGTGTCAAGAATAAGTTACCTCACAAGACCAAAAACTGAATTTTATAATGAAGTTTCCATTTTGCTACGTCAATTATCAAAATTAATTGTTGTACACAAAACCTCAATCAATTTAAAAGAAGTGACAAAAGAATAACATCCGTCAGAAAATCAAATCATTAGGAGAGATTAACGTAAGACGATGGTCACAATTGCGCGGATCTGTATGTAAACACCTGTTGCATTTAAAACCAAATGGGGGTACATCGACACATTTTTTAATGGGGATTGCTGGCATTTGCCAGCATCTTTGTTCCAATTTTCAATTATTTTCGTAAAAAAGTAAAAAAATAGAACTGATGCAGTAATGATTATGGGCGAAGTTTGTGTGACTTTTAATTAAAATACTTGCTACGTTTAAAAGCTAATGGGGGCACAGCGACAACAACTATAGCTATCGATTGTTGACATACGACAGCATTTGCTTACCAATTTTTAATAACATCCGTCAGAAAATAAAATCATTAGGAGAGATTAACGTAAGACAACGATCAAAATTGGACGCGTCTGTATCTAAAAACCTATTGCATTTAAAACCTAATGGGGGCACATCGACACATTTTATTACTATCAAATGCTGGTATTTGACAGCATCTTTGTATTGATTTTCAATCAGTTTGATAAAGAAATAAAAAAAAATAGAAGACACCATATAATGGTTATGGCCGAAATCGGTTCGGTTTTTAATCAAAATACCTGCTGCGTTTAGAAATTAATGGTGACACAGCGGCAACAACTCTAGCTATCGATTGTTGATATACGACAGCATTTCTTTGCCAATTTTTAAAAACATTCGTCAGAAAATAAAATCATTAGGAAAGATTAGCGTAAGACGATGCGCGCGTCTGTATCTAAAAACTTGTCGCATTTAAGACCTAATGGGGGCACATCGACGACACATTTTTTTATTGGCGATTGCTGGCGTTTGACAGCATCTTGGTACCACTTTTCATTCATTTTCATAAAAAAAATAAAACAGACTAAGCTATGTCTAAGGCCGAAATTGGTGCGGCTTTAAATCAAAATACCTGCTGCGTTTACAAACTAAATGGAGTCACAGCGAAAACAACTCCAGCCATCGATTGTTGACATACGACAGCATTTTCTTACCAATTTTTAAGAATCTCCGTCTGAAAATAAAATCATCAGGAGAGATTAACGTAAGACGATGGTCAAAATTGCGTGCGTCTGTACCTAAAAACCTGTTGTATTTAAAACCTAATGGGGGCACATCGACACATTTTTTATTGTGGATTGCTGGCATTTAACAGCATCTTTGTACAAATTTCCAATCAATTTCATAAAAAAATAGAAAGAATTGTATAGACTAAGTGTTATGACCGAAATTGGCGCGGCTTTTATGTACCAATTTTTAATCATATACTTATAAAAATAAAAACTTGACAAACATGTTTTTTATCTATTTTTTTATAGTTTATGGTACGTTGATATTTGAAGGTACTGTAACAATAGAAAAAGAGAGTAAAATAATAGTAATAATAATAATGTTAGATATTACAATAATCGGGTGATTTAATTCACGCAGATTACGAGACAGCTGCTTGACGGATTTCGATTTTTTTTTTTTTGATATGAAGGGAATTTTGCATAGAAGGAAATAACGGAGCCAGAATTTTAAATAAATGTAAAAATTAAATAAATATGATTGAAAATGCTTAAGCTGTATTATCGATATTTTGATGGAAGCGGGGGGGGGGCTTTAGAATTTTGTTTACGTTAACATGTATTTATGTCTATTAATCTCTATCTGACATGAAGTTTTAAACGTCATTCTAACATAGATTATAGTTTTTGTTTCTACAATGTCGTAAATATAATTTTAACCGCAAAATTTTGCGGCAGTAAAGTTCGTTAAAATACTAATAATAACAATAATGGTAATAGCAATAGCAATAATAATAATAATAATAATAATAATAAAAATATTAATAATAACAGTAATAATAATAATAGTAATTATTATAATAAGAGTTACAGTAATAGTAAGATTAACAATAATGACAGTAATGACGGTAATGAAAATAATGACAATAATGAGTATAATGACAACAATGGCAATAAAGACAATAATGGCAATGACAATAATGATAATTTAATTAATTCCATTAACTTTAAAATATAATCATATCCATTGATATCCATCACAAATTGACAGTTTGTCGTCTCCCTCTATTCCAATGTAGAAATAGCTCATTCGCAATTATTGTAACGTAGAATTCTATTGGATTTAGCCCATTTATGGTGAGATGAATTACATCGCTGTAACAAAAAGGAAAAGAAAAATCAAACTGATGAAGAAATATGGAAAACAATAATTAAAGGTTTTGATGACTTTTGGCAAGCAGATTTAACACATATGCCAAACAAAATAGGGACTATAAGTATATATTAGTGGTTATCGACTGTTTTTCGAAATACTTGTGGACTAAAGGATTAAAAACAAAAACGGACATATAAGTTACCAAGGCAATGCACACAATCTTCAAAAAGGGTCGCAATCCTACCAATTGCAAAGAGCATTTTGCTAAACTAGTGCAGCGTTATGGAGTCAATCATTACTCCACCTATAGAACAAAGAAGGCAGCAATCGCCGAACGTGTTATCAGAACCATTCAGTCTGCTCTATATAAGTCGTTCAGCCTACATGGTATATAAAAATGGATTGATACAATTGATACCATAACGATGGACTATAACAATTGTAAGCATAGAACCACAGGAATGATGCCCAAAGTTGTGAGTAATCATACAAAGCTGGAGGCGTACACTCACAAAAATATTCGATAGGAATCGATATTGTGAGTGACAGTACCAATCAGTAAATTTAAGTGTTTTCGCCAAAGGACATACACCCACTTGGTCTAGTGAGCTATTTAAGATTGTGAAAATTCACATTACTAACCCCACTACGTACGTGTTGGAAGACATGAAATCTGTACTGGGAGGCTTTTATGAACGGGAATTACAGAAAACAAAGTATCCTGATGTGTACCTGGTGGAAAAAGTGCTTCGTTCCACGAATAAGTTATTTGTAAAGTGGTGGGGATTGGATGAAAAATCATGGACCAATAAAGACGACATAGTTTTATAAGTAGACATTTAACTTTGTGAAATAAATTACTAGCCATAGGAATAGTTTATAACTTTTAGATGAAATAAAAACACATAAAATAATTGTATTTTATTTTTAAATATTACACACATAAACAATGCTTTTTCTACAATTTCATCATCTTACATAGTAAACCTAAAGTATCTCTGCAGTCATTTAAATTACTGAATGGCTATATTCCCGAATTTGGTCCACATGTCCATTCCAAGAAGGAATTTGTTTCACCTTCATCGATGTTTTCTAATATCTAGTAATAGATTTTGTGGTGCTCCTCGTTTTCCCACGGTTGAAACTTATATGTGGTGTTTTGTTCTAATAATATTTCAATAAAAATATCGAGGCACTTGTAATTAGCATAATATGCTGCTATCTCAATACATTCACTTATAATATAGAAAGTGTCTTTATAGACAATATTTTCTAAGCTAGATTTAACATTTGTTGTTGAATTATCAACCCATAACAAATTGTATACATTCATTTTAAGGGTTATGTCACCGAGTAAATTCATATCGTCTAAGATCCTATCTACTTCATCAGAAGTTAATGAATTGTAACCTTTATCGACACACAATTTCATAAAACTTTCAATGGTATTGTCTAAGTTAATTTTTCTATCAAATAATGTCTTAATAATAACTTCATTTGCACATTTTGAATTTATAGCACACAGTTAAAACACCCATCAGGAATAACAATATGTTGCATTATATTCAGTTCAAATAAATTGCTTTCCGGGGGTGGATTTTCGCATCAAAGAACGCTTCAGGTGATTTCCGTAAATTTGATCACTACTGTACCGTAGGTCTTCCTGCAATTCGTCGTCAAGACTACTACTCATTGTAATCCCCCAATGACTATTACGTTAATTAATTCCCCTATAATGGAGATTTTGTTATATTTGCCTTTTAAACTAGCTAAAGTGAGGGGGGTCGTGGATTCTTAGACTCATATAACCATTAATAAGGCAAAAACGAAGGTTTTATACATATACTCATAGATTATAAATATGTTCAACAATAAAATAAAAACAATTCTGGAGCATAAAGAAAATTAAGATGAATAAAATAAGTAAAAAAAAATTGTATTCCTGGTTGGGGAACTCCCGTTGCTTCGACAGTCCCCAATATAGCCGGCCTTACGATGTTGTGGAAGGTCCCTCTACTAGGGATTTTACGTAGATTGGTACTGGTTCTGTAATACAATCAGATGTAAAATTTTCAAAAACAAAATGGCGGATTGTTTTGTGATTCTAATTTATTACGGGGCTTACTTTGAAAAGAGTGTGTGTATATAATTGTGATGGTCTTTTCTCAAGATTATTTGGATAATTACACTAAGTGGGTAAGTATTATTTACTTTTATAATGATGATAAGTACAAAATAAGTACAAATCAGGGGTTGAGGTTAGCGTTGATACAGAACCTGGAACAGGTAAATAATTAACTCGTTCTAATCTTTCGGTCTAGATAGGTTTCAGTGTAATCGTAATAGGGAATTAATGCTCTTACAAAACTAGGTCAATTTCAGCACAATAAGAGTGGCCTTGATTGCATGCGTAATGTGAATGTATCTACAATTACTACAATTTCTGGGATAATTAATTCTTATATACACACGATAATGGGAAAAGAAAATTTAATTGTTTCTTAACTTAAATTTTATATACAGGTTTGAAACGGAATATTTAGTTTCTCAATTTATGTGCATTTTACCAAAAGTAAAATACGCAACAGATGTCAATTGATGTGAATAAACTATTTCAATTGAATTTATATAACTGGAAAGTTTCGATACTACGGGGAATACTTTGTCATTTATTTAAGAAAAGGGGTGGTTTCAATTACGTTTTAATTACGTTAAACGTATGAACAGATTATTTATATAGGAAATTAAATAATCTACTTATTGAAACGTATCCGTTTTATTACAAAGCCAACCCTGTTTAATTCAATTTTGAATTAATTTTCACTTTTAATTGCATAAGGGAGTATTTTCGGAATTCTGGATGTAATTATACAGGTAGTTCTTAATGAGGACAGGATATGAGTATACAGAGGGTTTAGTTTTGGTTCTCTTTTATAGCCAAGGGATGCCCTAGCTGACTAAAAGTAACGCTCTGGGTTGTAGATATTTGTGGCCAAAGCGGTCAACCATAAATACTTAGCATTTGTTCGTCTGGAATTATTTATTCAGGGAGTTGAATTTTTATTATCTTTTATAGCCAAGGGATACTTTAGCTGACTAAAAGTAACATTTTGGGTTCTAGATATTTACAGCCAAAAGCAGTCAACCGTAAATACTTAGAATGAATTGGATCTGGTTTTATATAGAGTATCAGACGTATTGCAACAATTTGAGCTCTCCATACGTGGCTTTAAGCCCGTTTTCTAGTTAAAGAGCTTGATGTTAAGACTGGGGTTACCGCCGGCGTTACTCAGCAAATAGCCCACTCTTAGTACAGGTTGCTAGTCCCTCTTTTACGTTTGATTAATTTTTAAAAGGATTTCGGTGACAGGAATCAACAGGTATTTCAACTATTTGTGTTTATAAATTGTAAAAAAGGTATACTTTGAAATATTGAAATAAGTTCAATTTGTACAGAAAATTGCTTTGAGAACGCTGGTCAGGATTTTATATTTTCTCAAATAATGAGAAATTTTAACAGAAATTCAGGAACGCTGGTGTAGTAATACTACAGAGAAATGCTTACAGAGAAGTATTCTGCAGGCGAAGTGTTGAATAATAATAAAACTTTCGCTTATATACTTCGTATAGAAGTGGGGTTTTGGCAAATTAGACGCGATGTCTTTTGCACATATACAGAAGGGGGCTGGTGCGTACGCAAACGTAATGTTTGTTAACACATCTGGATTCTAGAATTGAATAAATTGGTATATAAATTATTATCAGCATAATTTTAAAATTAATAAAAATGTATTCACCTTACTAATTTTTCTGGCTCATTACATCATTGTTTTCTGAAACAGAAGAGAACATTCTATGTAGTTACAGCCCCAAGGTCTAGTATGAGTGAAATTAAAATTTACTAATCGTTTACCATCGCAAGAGTTAAGTATTACTTTATTCTGCATGATTGTAAACACATCATGTTTCTTTGACCTTATAAAACGATATCGCCTTATTACGTGAACATCAAACAAAACATGTTTATAATCATTTATCGTGATATGTTTGACACTTGCTTGGGCAGAACCCTTTGATTTTTTTACAACTTTTTCATCAACCGTGTAAGCATACATTTTGCACGAAGTCCAACAAATTCCAACATAATTTTACCATGATTTTCGTCTTCATTAAGCCAGGAACTTTTTTATTTGATACTATCCAAAGATATTGTCAGGACTATAATCAGATGTACTGAATTTATCAATTTCTTCTTTAATGCATTCATAGATATCGGGAACTGAAATTTGAGACTATCTGTATCCGTGTACAAGAGCTTGGCATTATCAGAAAGCTTAGGTATCGTGTAACCATAATGAAAATTGTATAAAAAAGTTTTGAAACGTCTAAAACGATGTAGTCTGCATATATAGGTTTATTGAAATATACTTCTAGCCTATTCATTTGAATAAGCTAAATATTGTACAACTATGAAAACTTGGTTTTAATATGTAAGCACGAGCACCATAGCGACCATCCCATTTTGTTACTAACGTATACCCTTATATTTACGTACATTTTCCATTAGTTTCCCAAAAACACTATTAATCATTAATTTATAGGAATTTTTGTCAAATTCATTTTGAGATTGCTGCCGCATAGCGGTATTTAAATCGATATGTTTTTTTAATCACGGGGACTGTTTAAAATGTTATTTTTTGTAATCAGTTACGTAATTACGTTTTGGATACAATGTAAGCAATAATTTTTTCATTTTAGAATTCGAATCACGTACGGGTGGAACCATATGTTAGGGTGCCTGCGGTAGATCCCTGTGACTCTCATATAATTCTATAAGATAGTCTAAACCACACTCGATTACATAACCAATTTCCAAATCATCAGGACGGTTTATTAAATCCAAAGTTTCTAAGTTAGCTGCATCCCCAAAAGAAAAATCGCCGAATGGTAGAAATTCTGACATGGCGGCTTCATATAAGTTATTTACGTCGTAGTACGTTAAATACACACTTTAAGAAGTGGGTTCAAATTTTCCTTCCATGGACATAATTATTGTTAGCTTTAGCATACCGATTAGAACATTGAGCCACACCACCTATAATTCCTCTCTCAATAAACATTAGCATATCAATTTCTGTAAATAGTTCTAACTTTATTTGCGTAATTTTAAGTTTAACATCGAATGCTAAACCGAGGGGTTGTATAATAGTGCAGAGGATCAAGTTTATAAGCACTTAAACAAGTTTGTCGAAAGTTTTCGAAAATTTCAGCTAAAAGTAGAACGTCCGTTTTTAAATACAAATCCAAGTATTCTCCTAACTATTTAATATTAAGTCTGCCCCAAACATTAACCGCATGTGCAAAACTCACATCACTGATTCTCTCATTAGTAATAAGACTGAAAAAGGCCTCCTTGGGAGGGAGCGTGATCTTACTTAATTTATCCCAAGTATCAGTACATTCATAAGCAAACACACCTTTGCGAACTAGTAGAGAATATTTTTCATCATTGTTACAATTAGCGCGGGTAATCATTTTTTTTACTATTTTCCAAATAGTAGGACAACTTTTCAATAGTACTACTCATAAATCTGAAAGAGTCAATAAATCTCGACCTAATTTTAGTTCCTTCTATTACTTTCGTCAAAAAGATATATCTTTCTTTGTTTATCGCAACAGTGAAATCGAACCGGGAACAGTAGTCAATCCTCTAGTGAAGAAATGATAATCACAACCTGATAAATTATTAAATACAACCGCTAGAATGTGAGTCTTCATAGTTTAGGTTACAATTCTGATGTGGTGCTGTCCGAAATGCTCCAGTAAAATGGTTATGGTCTCTAACTTTTATGTCATATTCAGTCAATGGTTTTCTGCAAATGTGACAAACCATAACGCTTTCAAATTTCTCAAAGTATCCATAGGAATTATTTTATTGATTATTTCGGTAGTCCAGTGTGCAATACTTTGAAGTTCTTTAACAAACCGTTGAATGCAATGATTCCTTCTATAAAGCCTAAATCGAGATAAAGAAACATTGTATGGACACTTCAAGTAGTAAGCAATGCTGAAGGGTATATGTTTAGAATGAAATAGAGTGTTACTTTCGATGTCTGTTACATTTGTTCACTTTTCTAAAATACTTCCTAAATCCGCATAAATTACAAACGGTACCTTTTACTGGAATGCGAAATTTTTAAACTGCAGAAACATTTCTGCTTCAGTAGGTAGCTTGACAGAGCATCGATTAAGTTAATGACACTGAGTAACATGTTTTTGTAGAAGGTGATCCGAAGAAAACTGGTTCAAACATCGATAAAAATATATTTCTTGTGCTCCCTATTCGATAGTTGTTTAGAAAAAAGAGCAGACATAGTTTTAATCCATGTGAAAAGATAAACAGTAGTATTTTTTGTATTAATATCATCCGGGGCTTGATTATTAGCAGGAAGTACTAAGATATTTATAGGTTCCCTAACACTATTTTGATTTTCACTTTATACAAATAGTAGTATACTTTTCCCTCGAATGCAAAACAAATTAATGGAGAGGCCGTTTAATCTTTCGAAGTTTTTACATCATCTAGTTTAACGAGGAAGTGAATTGAATCGTAATTCAAAACATCTGTAAAATCAGGATAACTGTGAAATCCTCCCGTATGATGTTTCGAAGGATATAATGCTGAAACAACAGCATGCTTTAGTGCTATGGATGAGGGAACTTTAAAGTAAGTTGAAAGACCACCTCTAAATGTAACGTTGCTATAAATATTCACCTTTAAATGTAACACTTTTTGTGTAATGCCCAACTGGAATTCCTTTCGGGAAAATCTTCTAATTTTTTTTGTAGTTTATAATAAACATTCTCATTGTACCACACACGTAGATTGGTCGCAATATCGATGGCGTAATTTTTTATGGCAAATCTTCAGCTCGATGACTTGATTTTGAGGGTGCATAAAATTGCAGGTTAAAAGGACGTTCACCTTTAGCATCTATTGTCTTAGCATTAATTTAACCTTTCGTGTAAAATTATTGTATGCATTTTTTAAGAAAATAAGAGGGTCCTTGATGTTTGCTATAATGACTATAATTCCCGTAAGTAATCTACCAAAAAAGCGTAAATCTAGAGTACCAACCTAATTTTCGCGTACGTTTTTTAGTGACAATTCCACTACCTGTTTTCTCCGAAGCGTTCTTTAACTGTTTAAGTCTCACAAGATAACACTTTAATAATGATAAATTGCTTTCGAGCTTAAGTAAACTTTCATTTGCTTCTGAATAAATTTTATTTTGAATTATATCTTGCAATACCTTAATATTAGTGCTAATTATACGGGTGTACTTTACAAATTGATTGTTTATTTTCAACAATGGAATAATACGTCTTGTTAAATTCACAATGTCACTACTACTCGATATAACCATAGCTACCTTCAAAACTGTATCCAACAATGCGAAAATACGAAGCGCACACTGTCGATTATGCAGTAATGGGCTTGTGGCAAATATTTATTATAACTATAGAAGTACTTGAGGTTCACAATTAAACTTCTTCTCACGAGTGCAATATACTGACTGGTGTAAAATTGCTCTTTATCTGTTTATATAGTCATATAAACCCCGCATTCAAAGTCAAACTGGTTATAACTGGTTGCAAGGACCTCAGACAGACGCATACATTGCGCTTTCTTTACTGATATCTGTTGCTGACATCACAAGAAATACTTTTCCACGTCTGCCAATTATGATTGTAGAATACTTTTCACACGCTTTAGATTACGTTGCAATACCTCCAGACAGACGCATACATTTCACTTTGTAGTGTTTACTGATATCTATTAACCTTCCTGCCTTATGCTGCGTCACCCTTGCATACAGAGACCAATTTCACCCGTAGTAACCACTTCCACTTTTTGTCCAATTCTATTAACGTTAACAGATTTACGTGTATATGGGGTTAAAGTTTTATGCGAATACTCATTCATTACCCAGTAGTACTCATGATGACTCCACCTACTAAGATATCTAAATTACCGCTGAAGACGAAATTTCATACCTTGCAGGATATTTTGCAGCAACCCACAACAGTATCAGCCCCGATACCTCTATTCACCACAACACCGGCCTCGACACCTCCACCGGTCGCTATCTCCATCAAAGAGAGTGATCTGGAGGATGACTTTCCTAGATATTTTGAAATATGTTACTTAATTGAGTTCTCATTTGCCTATTTATGTATTGATTAACACATTGTTAATAAAATGTATTATCTTTCTAGTATTACACCAGTTGTTGCTACCGCACCAGAGCCGCTACCACCACCACTTCGAGCCATTCAATATAGGGGGTGGGGGATCTTCCTTGCAGCAGATCCACCCACACAGCTTACGCATAGGCTTGCAACATTGGGTGAATTTGAGACTAAATGTGAGGTGGATAAGCAATATTCTCGCAAAATATACCAACAGTGAGGTGTCGGCGGTGGCCCATGTTGAGTTTTTAACTGTTGCTTTAGCTGAGGCTAAGCAACAGTTAGAAGAATTTAGACGAAATAAAATAAATGCCGAAAACCTGTTGCATACTTTAGAGGACAAACCGGCACAACTATTTTAAAGTAGCGTGTATAGTTTTGAAAAATTTTAGTTTTTAGATTAGTTACAAGTGAAGAAAAGCTTAACTGAGAAATTTATATATATATATATATATATATATATATATATATATATATATATATCATATACGTATTCTTTGAACAATTTTGTGCAATTTTTCCCAATTCCTAAACCCTAAGAAGATATGGGTGGTTGAAGAAAAATGTAGAAGTAAATAAAGAGAATACTCTTAACAGCTGTTTAAGTTTTAAAAGTATAAAACAAAACTTTTAATAACAATTTTCATTAACAAATTAACAAGAACACACCATAGCACAAAAATGCACATAAATTTACCAAGGTGGCAAACAAAAATGGTTAGTTGTTCAAAATGAGATCCACACTGTAAAAATCGTAAGAGCAATTTTGGTTGGATAGCAAGTATTATCACAATAAACTGAGAAAATGTGTCTTAATTGACGTTTCATATCATTTGTATCAAACATTATTTGAATCGTTTTCCAAATTGTCGTGCTCCTACTGGCAAAACGATACCCCGGATCTTCACTGCCTTCGAGAAACAGGAAGTTTTCTTACACACTACGGGCTTGTTGTAATGGAGTTTTTGCACAGAAAATTTCCCAAGCGATGGGTTGGTAGAAACAACCTGTACACTGGCCGCCCAGATCACACACCTTTAGACTTTTATCTGTGGAGCTATGTTAAGTCGTTAGTGTATGGGCGCAGTAAACCATCTTTAAGAGAAGAATTGATTGAACAAATTTTTGATGCATTTACTAACATTCGTGACAATTTCGCAAATATCGAATGGAAAAAGGAGCTGCGAAGTTGTTCATTTTGAATAACTGTAACCATTTTTGTTTGTAACCTCGTTATTTTATGTGCATTTTTGTGCTATGTAGTGTTCTTGTTAATTTGTATGAAAATTGTTATTAAAAGTTTTGTTTTATGATAATTTTAAGACTTGAGAAGCTATTAAGAGTATTCTCTTTACTAATTTTACACTTTTCTTCAACCGCCCATATCTTCTTAGGGGTTAGGAATTGGGACAAAAATTGCACGTAATTACTTTTACTTAAAATTGTACAAAGAATACGTATACGACTCGACGTAGGCGTACACCTCTTTATACATATAATTTTATATATTTTACATTTTGCGTAAAACAGTGCGGACATTTCATACGTTCATTGGACGCTTTATGATAAACAATATTTTGCTCAATCTATCTCATGTGCAACAACCAAAGCAAACGATGTAAAAATTTGAATGTCAGTTCATTTCATAAACTTACACTCACCCTCATAAATAACTCTAGGGAATATAAAGCTTTCTGTATCTTTTTAATATTACAACAAATTTATTCATTACTATTGCATATAACTCATCATTTGTACATATCAAAATTAGCGGATGACTATCCGTCCACTTACTACAATAAAAATCTGCTTAAAATCAGCAAAATAAATAAGTCTTCGACCGCATTTAAAACTTAAATTCTTAAGCTATCTGTAGCACTAGGTCACTGAATATGGGTTACCACACTTCTTTTATCTGCCCCCCACCTCGCGCACTTGCTTCACTTCACTTGCTAAGCTGAAGCCCAATCATTTTTATTTTCATTTCAAAACAATCTAAATCAAGTTTTAATTTTTTTATTTTCTTCAATAATTCATGTAGCCGCTTCTTTCTCTCGTCCACACTTACTACTACTTTTTCTCTTCGCATCACACGTACTAGTTTCGCCATTTCTGCTAAGTTTACTGAATCGTACACACACGAGGAAGCCTTCTATAATAAATCTGCAACCACTAACCTTGAAAAACAATTCTTGAACTGATTCTATTTTTATATTTCTAAGAATTGTAATAAGATACCGCACTCATTTAGCCAACATAATATGCCTGCGGGGAGAATCTTTGACCTTGAAGATTTCTAAGAAATAACCATTTCTATTTTTTGACCTTGGGGTGCATTTTATACCCTCCTCAGTATCAACAAGTGAGTACAGTATAAAGATGCCTGGAATAACACAAATAACTAATTCATTAATCAGAACACTTTCTCCTTCTTTTATGTTCAGAATATGCACACAAATAACGTATTGATCACTTGAACTCATTTGTATCATAACTTGGAGAGTGGTTTCTATGAATGAATTTGAAAGTTTAAAATTTTAAAATTGTGGTATGATTAATCATACTGGCCACATTTGAACTCATACCTTGAAGTGTTTTTTAACATGAATGTTTAAAGTAGTTTGTCTCGTAATTACAATTTGGTTGAATTTGTATTCATAATCTGACGTGTTTTTTAAGATGAATTGTTAAATGAGCTTTGTGATGTGTTGCATAATCACAAAGGTCGCATTTGAAATGATAACTTGAAGAGCGTTTTTTTAGATGCACATTTAAATTATCACATTGGCTGCATTTGAATTCATAACTTGAAGAATGTTTTTAAGATGAATTGTTAAACCAGATTTGTGATGTGTCGCATAATCACATTGATCGCATTTGAACTGATAAATTGAAGAGTGTGTTTTAAGATGATTTTTAAAATTATCTTTGCGATTAGTTGCATAATCACATTGGTCACATTTGAATTCATACCTTGAAGTGTTTTTTAAGATGAATTATTAAACGAGCTTTGTGGTGTGTTGCATAATTACATTGGTCACATTTGAATTTATAACTTGAAGAATAGTTCTTAAGATGAATTGTTAAAGTACCTTTGTGATTTGTTGCATAATCACATTGGTGGCATTTGAATTCAAAAACTTGAAGAATGTTTTTTAAGGTGAATTGTTAAACCAGATTTGTGATGTGTCGCATAATCACATTGATAGCATTTGAATTGATAACTTGAAGAGTGTGTTTTAAGATGCACATTTAAATGATTTTTGCGATTTGTTGCATAATCACATTGGCTGCATTTGAATTCATAACTTGAAGAATGGTTTTTAAGATGAATTGTTAAATCAGATTTGTGATGTGTCGCATAGTCACATTGATTGCATTTGAATTGATAGCTTGAAGAGTGTGTTTTAAGATGAGTTTTAAAATTATCTTTGCGATTAGTTGCATAATCACATTGATCGCATTTGAACTGATAAATTGAAGAGTGTGTTTTAAGATGATTTTTAAAAGTATCTTTGCGATTAGTTGCATAATCACATTGGTCACATTTGTAATCATACCTTGAAGAGTGTTTTTTAAGATGAATTATTAAACAAGCTTTGTGGTGTGTTGCATAATTACATTGGTCACATTTGAGTTTATAACTTGAAGAATGTTTCTTAAGATGAATTGTTAAACTACCTTTGCGATTTGTTGCATAATCACATTGGTGGCACTTGAATTCATAAATTGTAGAATGTTTTTTAAGATGAATTGTTAAACCAGATTTGTGATGTGTCGCATAATCACATTGATTGCATTTGAATTGATAGCCTGAAGAGTGTTTTTTAAGATGAATTATTAAACGATCTTTGTGGTGTGTTACATAATTACATTGGTCACATTTGAATTTATAACTTGAAGAATGGTTCTTAAGATGAATTGTTAAATTACCTTTGTAATTTGTTGCATAATCACATTGGTGGCATTTGAATTCATAAATTAAAGTATGTCTTTTAAGGTGAATTGTTAAACAAGATTTGTGATGTGTCGCATAATCACATTGATCGCATTTGAATTGATAACTTGAAGAGTGTGTTTTAAGATGCACATTTAAATAATCTTTGCGATTTGTTACATAATCACATTGGCTGCATTTGAATTCATAACATGAAGAATGTGTTTTAAGATGAAGTTTAAATCTATTTTTACGATATGATGAATAATTGCATTCCTTGCATTTGAATTCATAACGTGAAGTGTGTTTTAAAAGATGGCGTGTCAAATATCCTTTGTATTTTGTTATATAATCGCAGTTGTGGCATTTATATTTAAATTTTGAACTGTAAAAATTTTCTTGCACCATTGTTGAACTATTAAATTGATTACATTCATACTGTACAGTTGTGATGGGCTTGACAGTTGAGCTAACATCTTTTATTACCGAAGAGGTATCTTCTTTCTTAATATTCACATTATCTGTAAACATAGTGTCAAATTTTTACTACTAGAACGCAATTACTTTCACCTTTTATGAGATCACCATTTACAATAAAATGTTGTGTTGGAAGTAAATCTATACCTTCTTCCTCTTTTGGTTCGACTTTAATAAGCATATCAATCTCATAAGACATTTCGGAGAATACGTATTGAATAATTATACAATTTATTGAAGTAGGGTTTAAAAAAAAAAGTGATAGCTTATTAACTAATTTCTCGTCAAGTAATAAAGAACAAGTGACATAACGTATAACCCATACAGAAATTAATTAATCGCCGTGTCTAGAGTCCCGTCAAACGGGAACTATTTGCGCTCCCGTTAGCAATTATGACGTCATTATTCGACAAACAACCGCCGGAACGGGGATTATTTCCGCTGCCGTTAACATCTATGACGTCATTACTCGATCGAATACGGCGTGAAATTTAAGTTGCACCAAACCATCCGGCTGCCATATGTCTTTTTCATAATTCTAAAAATATTAGGTCATTACCTATCCCAGTCATTACTAGCATGCTTTCGTAATAATAATGTATATTAATGACTATTAGTAACAACAAAAGATACAATTTTCTTCAACTTGATGAAACAATAAACCTTTCAATAAAAAGATATTATAATTTAATGTGGGAATAAAAAAAAAAGCTATTAATGTAGTCTTTTATTATGCCACATGTACTATAATCACAAAAATGAGGTAAAATAAGGACATTTTATATATCACTAGAATTATAACAAATATTACATAAATACATTTTAGTTGTCATGGTGATCTTGCTTCTTGGAGCGCAATGAAAATGTAACCACACCAAGCAACCATCGCAACATATGGCTTGTTCATATTTTTCTATAATAGATGAACAAATCTGGCAGCTCCACTCATTTGATATCTTTTTCAGCTTCACTGCATCAAAAATTTGCAGAAATGTTTCGGTGGTGAAAAAATCCCTGAAATAGGTAACTGTAAAATAAAGGAATAAACGAGAGGATAATCACTATCAAATAAAGTGTACAATAATATCCAAATAATATTCAAGCATCAACATATATCTAGTTATTTCCAATTATTCCTGCTATTTTCACTTATTTATACTGTAATTGATTTATATACCTATATGTTGAGATGATTTAAATTACATTCGAGTAGCTATGTAAGTCACATAGTGAATAATTTCTTTAGTTTGTACAAATGGTACATCTCTTTACATATAATTCTAGATAAGAATGATTGATGAACATTAAGATGTATGTAAATTTAGATATTTCATAGTAAAATGTTAATATAAGTATAATCGACAGCACATTACATTTAAGTATAGGGTATGTTTGTTATCGTTATGATTTAATTCAAGTTCATATTTAGTTTAGTAAGTTTATTTAAACATAATGTTCCCTGATGACATGCGATACATCCTGTAGTTTACAAAAATAATGTTAAAAACTAGATATAGGCTGGTATCAATGTCACAATTTAAATGTACGCAGCCAAGAATCATGAAAACATTCGTGTTAGTGCAATAAACGTATATAAGTGCTAAAATTACGAAAAAACAGAACAATTACATTATTGATTAACTATAAAACATAAATTAAGCAGCAGTTCTGGAATTATTGTGTTTAATTAACATTTATAGACCTTAAACTAGTGATTTGCAACAATTCGACACTAGTGTCATAAGAACTTATGGACCTATAAAAGTGTTACAATAAATTAAATTGAGACATAAACATTAAGTTTAAACACTTTCACAAACAGTTATAGTGGTTAAAAGTGTGAAATTTTACATTGAAAATTGTATTAACAATATGAGGTTATGTAATTTCCTCACATAAAATTTATGTAAAAAGTATTTTAAGTTGAGACGATTTGTGTAAAATAATTTATAAGAGGTAAAAATTGTAAAGTAGCCTCAATTTCAAGGCACAATTCACTATATTTGTGACCATTTTGGCAAATTTAGTTTTTAAGAGTGTTTGAAAAATTAAAATAATTTTCCTCTCAAATTGGCCGTAGGCATGTAAAAGATGAATATTTATGTGTAGTAGCATCCCATATTGATGTGGAAATCATTTCCAGGCCTGTAAAGTACATAAAATTAGCTTAAATTCAATAATTCAATGTGAAAATTAACTTGGTTATTAATTGGAGGAATTAGTTCATGGGAAAATTATGTAGATTATGAATATGTTATTAGTTTTAAGATAGGTTTAAGGGGGCAAAAGTTATGAGGGTTTGAAATTATATCGTAATGTAAAAATTGCTTTAGCCAATCTGAATTTAGGAAATTTTGTCAGTAACTATTGATAACAGTCGAATATTTTGGTCGTTAACCAAAATCATATAAATAGAAGTGCTGAAGGATTACAATCTCTCTTAATTTTTCTCTGTTTCAACAGCTTGCTAAAGTAAGATGTTGCCAAATTTTTTTGTGAAATTATTTTAAACAAAATAACGTCACTTCGTTAAAAACAAAGTGCGATTTTAGTATCGGAAGTGTTAAAAGAAACAAGTGATAGTCTTTTGTCGGGAAATAATTAAATTAAGGTTAGTTTACCTTTTTAAAAATCGAAATCGGGTGTTATCGATAGTAAGTGAAAATATTTCCGCAGTTTCGACATTGTTTTTTTTTAAGTTTGTTTTGTTTACGTTGTTATGGATATTTAATTGTTTTCTCTTCGTGTTATCATCATTATACACATTATTTACTGAAAGCGTGTTTAATTTATAATATCCTGCAAACTATCCATGCTTTTCAAAATTTATTTTGAAATAAATAAAAGAAGTGTGATGATCCTAAAAATAAAGATACATCAGAAATATAATAACATTAGTGAAACTTACGTAAACGTATAAGCTGTTCATATTGAAGAAAATTTGGATGTTCGACAAGCAGAGTTGGAGTTCGAAGGAGCTGTTTTCTACAATCAACTTCATCAGCAGTAACCAGAGAAGGAGGACATTTTATGTGAGTTATGATTTTGTACTTTATTGTTGACATTGATATTTCATTGTTATGTTCATAATTTTCATCCGTTGTAATAAACATGAAGTGCGACAACGTGTATGCATGTCCAAAGGGAACATTATTTGGTCTAAAATTGTAAATGGTTATTATAATATTGATTAAATTCAAACGTATGTATACTTACATGTATGGGAGGACTTCATTTTTATTGTAATCAAAAGTCACATGTTTGCGTATTCACAGCGCATGCCCAGGTAAGCTTTTTGAAGAATTTTTGTTATGTACAGGGTGTGACACATATATTAATGCAAATTAAAATTTATAATTCAATTTCCTTGAACAAGTTAGATACTATAAAATATAATCGGACATTAACTCAATGTGCATTAATCAAATTAACTATAATTATTATATTCAAAATCGTAGTATAATTCAAATAAATAATAATTTACTTTGCCATTTTAAAAATAAAGTTTCTTCTAAATTTTGAACCCTATCCCCTTTGATGAGTCTTTACATGCGACTGTTTTTAAAAGTTAGTTTGGGCAATTTAAATAATTATAAAAACGGTAACTTCGTAAAAGTTATAGTTTACGTTGAATATCTCCGACTGTGTTAATAATAAGTTAAATAAAATCTATCTAAAAGTGTGTGTGGGGGAGTTATTATCATCGTAATATATATATATATATATATATATATATATATATATATATATATATATATATATATATATATATATATATATCGTACTGCCAGAAAAAACATTTTTTTTAAATAATGCATTCCTCAGCCATTTATATTTTTTAACAATTAAAATGAACTATTAGCTTTGCAGAAACTGTAACGAATTTTGCTGAACCTCTCCTTATAAGAAAAGTGATATTTTTTCACTTCCACATATTTCCTGTTATTTCCACATAATTACCTAAGTTTTTTAACTAAGTACCTACCTCACAATTTCTAAGTCCACATTTTCATCCATTAAGGAATCGGGTATCTCTTTATCAGCCAGTGAAAATTTGTTTAGCAGGATTCCATTGTGTACTTCCGTTATCACAAGATCATCATATCCAAGCCATTTTAAAATATTCACTTTCTTCATATCATCAGGTAAATGAGTAAATACTTGTGGTAAGCGCATTTTCCTTTTCTTCGGTAATCCTATCACAGTCAAGTCTCTGCCTTTCAGTCTGCCCCTTTTCTTAATACTTACTGGCATTCTTACTTCAGAGATTGCTGGAACTACAAATTAAAATTCCAACAATACCTAAGTATTATTTTTCCATAAATGTATGTTATTACCTACCTTGCTTAATCTTTGAAGAATCACTCAATAGTATGTTTTGCAATATCTTTACTTCTTTTGATTTATTAAGGGAAGATACACTTTGCGATGCATTGCTATTAGTGTCGCTACCATTTTTTTCTTCTACCAAAATATCAGACTTCAATAATTCGAGCTGTAAGTTACTTGCCCTTTCAAAATAATAATTGCTATTATCACACTGCACTTCTTTCACGTTATCAGTCTTGGATGGTTGTACTATTATCATTTTGCTTGATGAATCAGGAGTTACAGTCTCTGATGCATTATTTGAATCGAAAACAAAAGTTTCTTCTATTGGGTGGTCAGACTGCAATAATTCTACTTCAACATTATTATCATATTGCACACTATCTGCAGCGTAATCTGCATCTATCTCTTTTGGAATTGTAAAGTCAGGGGAATTATACCCACCGAAATTCCCTGCGACCAATAGGACTTTAAATCATTTAGTAGTTTCATTCTTTGTTCGAATAAATTTCCAGTATATTGAGCTGCAAGTTCAGCCAGATTTGTAGAAACAAATAGTGCGTTCTTACGTCGTTGCTGATGTGTTTTCAAAGTTCTTGGTATGATACAACACTTGCTGCTTCTACATTATCATTATAGGTATGCGAAGTTCCTAATTTGTCAATATTACTGTTATAAAAACATCTCTGATTTTTATTATAATATTTAGGAGTCCATCTAATATTTACTAATGTTTCTTCAAAAAGTGGCTCAGTTAAGTAAAAAATATGTTTACATGGCATTAGCATAGAAATATGAAAAGTACAATTGCATGTTATTATGCTAGTATTATATTTTCTATTAATAACGTATGAGTTCCTAGATATTTCTTCAATGGCAAACGTTTGTGTCTTGGATCTTTCCAGTTCTCCTAAAACATACTTTGACGCTTCCCTAGTTAATAAATCAAAATATTTTTGTTCATCTGAACCCTTCGTGAACATATTCACTGGTTTCTTCAGTATTCCATATATAGCCTTGTGATCTCTTTCGTTTTCCATAGCACCAATAATAGTAAACAAACCAAGAATGAAATTCTCAAGACCACTGTCTTTTTTTATCACAGACTTAAGTTTTTGATTGATGCTTTCAAGTCGATTATTGGTTTTATTCAAAAATGAATTGCGAAAATAATTTTCTCCTAAATACCATTCATCTTTGCAAGTATGCCAATTGTTCAGAAAATATTGGTAGACAGCAGGTGGAGTCGTATCTTTCAACAACTGTCTGTGTTCTTCATACTCTTCATCTCATTTTGAATGTATTATGTTCTGTATGATTTCTAAACTTAAATTTCTTTCTTGTTTACCGATATTCAATTTTTCTGTAAAAAATTTTCATGGTATGAAAAACGCAAATAATTAAATTTACTTCAGGAAATAATTGTCGAATCACTGTTCTTTCAGATAAATTTTTATCAGTCATGATTCAAGCTGTTTTAACCCAATTTTGATTTTTATTTTGGAATGTTTCTAAAAACCAAGTAAGATTTTCTTTTCCTTCACTTGCTAAAATACATACAGCAACAATTTCCGATTGACAATTACCATCTTCTGCAATTATTAAGAATAATGGTGTGCCGATCTTTAATAATTTATAGGTAGCATCGATTGCCAAGAATTCGGGAAATGTTTCCATAACGCGTTTCATTCCAGGCGTTTGAAAATATAACCCCTTAAAAGAACTGTCGTTGTCTACTGATACTGACACATCTGCATCTAAAACAAAAGGAAATATATTACCCAGTTCATTCAAAATATGATATACACTTACTATATTTTTCCTGTAATAACTGAATGCAAGACTCGAGATTTTCTTTACAAGATGCGGTGCAACTGGCTGCAATGTTTGATAAGTCTTTTAGTGTTAATATTTTGCCTGTTTCTGTTTTAATTTTAGACTGGACAATTTTTTATTTGCTCTCATGTCCATATAGTCTTTGATGTTTTTTTTAACCACTGGATCAGGTTTTCTTTGTTTAGGTACATGAGCATATAATATCTGGGAAATACAACATAAGACATTAGACATTATATATTGTTTGAAATAAAAATTCTCACCTTTGAAGTGTCATGATTATGATTTAGTTTAACAGATGTTACCTCTAATGATTGTCCATCCAGAGGAGCTTTGAAACGAATATGTACATTACAGTTTTCTTTGAATGTACTGAAATAAATTGGCCCTTATAATTTTAAACCATATGGAAGCGAATATTGCTGACCGAAATCAGTCACAACTAATAACATATACAAACTGTCTGATAGAAAACGGCGAGAGTTAAAACAATAGTTATTTGATTTTAGTGATTCAAAATTGTTCAATCAAAAACGTACAAGAAATGTTTAATAGAGGAAATAGCGAGGGTAGTAGCTAAACATGTAAATTTTTTGAGTAAATATACTTAATCATTTTAGACAATTAGATAAATTTAATCTTATTTTGCTTTTAACACTGCACAATAGCACAGTACCTATGTTATTAATTGTTTTATTGACACATTTGTTTACAGTGAAAAAATTGACAATAAAAATACGACTTGTGAGATTTGCAATAAGAAGTTTAGTGAATATTATAATTTGCGTTTACATATCAAAAAATTTCATCCAGGTAAAGACAACTTCCTTCACTGTAAAAAATGTGAATTATGAATCACGTAATCATTTTAGGCAAGCTAAATAGGTTAGCACCACTTAAAAAGTTTAAATGTTCTGCAGTTTGCAATGAGTGCAAAAAACTTTTGTTAAGTAATCGAACCTTAAGCAGTATCTCAAGAAATATCATAGTGGTAAGCAATTGAATAATCGAACCATAAGCAGTATGTCAAGAAATATCATAGTGGTAAGCAATTGAATAATAGTAATTATATTTATTATTATATTTTAATTTAGATAAATTAAATGAACTAACCAAGCCAAAGCATTACAATTATGCACGTGATAAATGTAATAAACAATTTACACATTTACATCATTTTAAATATCACCAAAAAGCAAGTCATACAAAAAAGAAAACCCATGGTCTAAGATGCATCCTTTGTGAAAAAGGTGATAAGGAATATTTCACAATATTGAATTTACTTAAACATTTTCAAATAAGACATGATGTAAATATAGATAAAAAACTGTTTCAATTTGCAACTTTAGAGGAATTTGAGTCTTGGAAAAACAAGAAGAAAAACAGACAATCGAATTTTTCATAATAGCACACGGAACTTACAGAAGCAAAAAATCCATCAAGACAAATTATGTTTCCCATCACTCTGGGTTTTTCAAAAGTAAAGGGCACAATATAAGGTACCTGAGAACTCATGGTTCGAAGAAAATAAATGGATACTGCCCAGCATTAATTTCTCTTAATTATTTAGTTAATGGAACATATGAAGTGCAATATATAAGTACACACGTAGGACACAGAAATGATTTAGGTCATTTAGTTTTAAGTGAAGCAGAAAGACAATCATTGGGTATAAAAATTGCAACAAAAATACCATTTGAGAAGATCTTAGATGAAGTTTCGAGATACAATTAGTGGCACTTTAGAGAGGCATCATCTTTTAACTAAAAAGGACCTTTACAATATAGAAAAAAGTTTAAATCTAAACAATGAAGCACACAGGCACAGAAATGATGGAATAAGTGTTGATGCGTGGGTGAAAGAAGTAGATAGTACAGGATGTGTTTTGTTCTACAAACCTCAAGGTGAATGTTGTGATAAATATCCATTCCTAAAAAATGATGACTTTGTGTTAATACCTAATTATGAATCAAGGACAAAGAGAAATGTTGCAAAAGTATGGAGATGACTGCATATGTGTGGATGAAACCCATGGGTTAAACATGTATGGTTTTAATCTTAATACAATTCTTATATTAGATGACATGCGTGAAGGCTTCCCATGTGCATTTATGGTTTCAAATCATTCAGATGAGGATATCATATTTATATTTTTTACGTCTGTGCAAAATACTTTAGGTAGTGCATTGAAACCAAAGATTTTCATGACAGATATGGCTCCAGTTTTCTATAATGCCTGGGTGCGAGTGATGGGTTTGCCTCAGTATAGACTCTATTGCACCTGGCACATAGATCGAGCATGGCGTAACAACTTAAATAAAGTAAATTCTAGAGAAAAGCAGGTATTCCCATACATATTATAACTTAATACAGACAATAAATAATCAAATATTGAAAAACATTACTATATACATAATATGTAAATATTTTTTGGGTCGTCGTGTACAAACAGCTTCGAACATTGATACAAGAGAGAGATTGCAAAGCATTTTCTGCAATGATTGAAACGTTCTTGTCAAATCTATTATTAGATCCGGACACCATAGAATTCGGACGTTATTTTCAAGAGCATTATACTAAAAATATAAAGTCTTGGGCCTATTGCCATCGTATACATGCTGGAATAAATACAAATATGAATATTGAAAACATGCATCGTAGTATCAAGTACATTTATTTAAATGGAAAGATTAACAAACGTTTAGATAAGGCAATACACATTTTAATGAAATTTGTCAGGGACAAATTGTTTAATCGTCTTTTAGTTTCAAATAAGGGTAAAGTCACATCAAAATTAAAAGAATTAAGAATAAGGCACAAAACTAGCGAAATATTGAATGTAAATACAGTAGTAGCTACTGAAGATGGTTGGATCATCCCATCATCATCGACACAAGAATTTTACCAAGTAAAGGATAAACAGATTAATTGTACTTGCAAGTTAATATGTACTTATTGTGAGAAGTGCATTCACAACTATGCATGTTCTGGTTTAGACTCTGCAATAAAGTGGAATATGTGTAAACACATACATTTGTTATGCACATGTTTGAAAAATGAGAATGGTTTAAGCAACGATTCCCCCCCATCCAGTTACTTAGGTGTTTATATGTAGTACTTATATGTTATTTACTTCCCTATTTTAAATATTTTTATTATTTTAAATATTTAGGTTAGGACTAAAGAGACTGATATAACTTTTTTATTGAAGGTAAAATAATTTGAGGAGACAGTGTGACAAAATAAAAGGTAAAAATTTGTTCAGAGGTTTCAAGGTTTTGTTGGTGTTGGTTTTCTAATTTTTATAGCTTCTTAATATGCTTCAGTGTTCAGTGTTTTAATATTTTGAGGATGAGTAATACATAGTACCTAGGTACCTATACAGCATGTTAAAAATTCGAGTGTATGCATAGGGATCTTGGTAACCATAAGAGATACAAGGCCGGTTAGATTAGGGCAAAGTAGTGCATTTTTATGGTCATCAAAATGCCATTACAAAGTTTTAAGTAATTCTGAATTGTTCCTCCGGAATTGTTCGGTGAAAACCGAAATTTTATCTATTCCTTAAATTTTTGTCTGAGTTGATTTAAAAATATATCTTTAAATAATTGTCACTTTATCATTGCCACATTTTCCCTTTACAATACAGCGTTTTTTTAAATAATACCTAATGCAAAACTACATCTAATTTAAAATTATTCTAGAGGGGCTCACTCGCTGAACTCACACGTTTTACATTATTTTTGTCTGTTACAAAGAGGAAGATATATTTTTTAAGCATTCAAGCATGAGGTCGATGAGGTAAATTTTATCTTTGGTTCACCTCTCTCATCACTTTTTTTAAATAGGTTTTTACAGATTTTTGTATATCGTTTTTAAACTGCGGATCTAAAGTTAAACAAAGTTTTACAAATGCCCAGTTTAGGTGTTTTGTGTAGACTTTGAAGTTTATACACAGTTTTTATTACTATCAAACTATCACCATTGATTTGCGTCTGTTTTGAAATACGCGCGATGGTGTCTGCGCCAAATGCGGCAGCCAAAATGTAAACTGTGTCGCTAGCCGCTAGTCTTTCGTACTATCTTTTTCAGTTGTTTGGATAAGATCTTCATAACTGTTTTACATTTCGGTTTTAAAAGGCACATTCTTCTTTAAAAGAAAAATGAATACTGTTGATTTATTTAAAGTTTATTTAAAGTTAATTCATGGCGTTAAAGAAATTAAAAAACCCTCCAATCATCTAAACATGCAGTGTGCATTGTGCCCTAATTCATTTTTCGACAACAGTACATTAAATGTGCATATGAAAGTGATTCATAGTGATCTTACAACAAAATCTACAAAGAATGGTGTTCTAAATGTATGGAATGTGAATCGACCTATTTTTCTAACAAAGTTGAACTCATTCATCATTTAGTTATCATAATTTCATAGAAGACTATGCTAATGAGAATTTTTTATCATTAAGTGGCAGGTTTAAGCATTGTTTAAGCAATGGTTCAAATTGCTAGAGAAAATGTAATTTAATATTTCTTACAGATTTTCATAAATGGCTTCAAGACGAAGAAAAGCTTTCCAAATTGGAATATATTCGTTCTAGTGGCAAAAAGAGTGGAAATATGTAGATGTACAACCTATTATTATGAATGCAATAGATCTGGTTTGTATATATTGTGATACTTCCTTATAAAACTAAGTACTATCCTTAATTTTAAGGTAAATGTCCAACTACTTTAACAAAAAGAAAATGTGAGTAGAAATCGCAAGGTTCTAAAAAAATTGGATGTGTTTGTACCAGCCATATTGTGGTAAAGGTGGATAATATTACTAAAACTGTAAATGTTAGATATTTAAGAACACATTATGGTCACAGTATTGAATTACAACATATTCGAATTCCTAAAACAGGCAAAAGCACAATTCCGAGTAAACTTTTACTTGGAGTAACAGTACCTAACATTCTTGATTCAGTGAGGGTTAATTTGATAAAAATACTTTGAATCAATAGATCTTATTACAAAAAAGGATATATACATCATCAAAAAATCGTTTAAGATTGACATTGTGGATGGTGTAAGACATGTAGATGATGCAACAAGTGTCACTGTGGATCACAGTGTCAAAAAGATAAAAATAGTCACATTTTATTTTACAAAGCACAAGGAATCGAACATGATGATTTTCATCTTACTAAGGATAATTTTTGCTTAATTTTAATAAATAAATTACAAATAGAATTTCTTAAAAGCTATGCTGAGAAATTTATTTGCATCGATGGTACGCATGGAACTAATCCTTATGACTTTGAACTCACTACATTGATGGTAAGTGATAAGTTTAGTGAAGGTCTTCCTGTTGCATACATGATATCTGATCGAACTGATACTGTAATGTATGAAATTTTTTTTACACATATAAAATCAGTGGCAGGAAAGATCGAAACAACTACATTTATGAGTGACTTAACTGACACATTTTGTAATGCATGGGTTAGTGTCATGGGTGCAGTGCCACACAGATTATTTTGTTCATGGCATGTGGACCGTGCTTGGAAATCAAATTTGTCCAAGATTGTTTCAAATTGTCAAGAAAGTTCCATGAATAAGAGGAAAACTGTATACAAGGCATTGCAATTTGTTCAAACTATTCTTAACGTAGAAGAATTTGACCAATACTTTAAAGAATTCCTAACACAATTAAAAGAAGATCGAGACACGCATGCATTTTATGATTACTTTGTTAAATACTATGGCTTATTGCTATAGGAAAGAATTGTTAATTAACACAAATATGTACTTAGAAAGTATGCATCGTATTATTAAGTATGATTGCTTGGAAGGAAAGAAAGTTAGGCGATTAGACAAGAGTTTACATAACCTTATGAAATATACCCGAGACAAGCAAGTTGAAAGATTAATTAAAATAACCAAAGGTATTTTTATCGACTTTAAAAAAAAATAGTTAAAAACATGTGTATTTTACAGGTAAAAGTACTGATAGAATAAACAACATTCGTTCCAGTCACAAAACTGCAGTACATTCAGAATTTGAAGTGAAAGAATCAGAAGATGAAAATGGTTTTAAGAAATTGACAATTTTTAATAGCAAAAATAAAACTATGTATGTTGTTACACAAAAAACATCTTTAATATGCTGTCCTTTAGTATGTCATTCGTGCAAAACATGTTTTCATTCTTACTCCTGTTCTTGTTTAGATTTTTTTATAAAATCAAATATATGTAAACATATACATTATGTAAATAAAAAAAATTCTGTAACTGACAGCAGTACTAATAAGGGATTAATTGACTTTAAATTGGACAACATATCAAATGAAATTGAAAATTCTTTGCCTCATTTGTCTCAAAATTCAAATAACACTGAAAAATTGCAAACTAATTTAATAAATGCAGGTTTAGAATTAATTTCACTTGTAAAAGGTTGTAATAACTGCGAACAGTTAACCACTGCACTTAAACAAGTAAAAGCTGCAGTAAGTTTGTTAGGCAATACAACTTGTGTTTCGCAATTCAATACTTGCGTCAATAGTAATGTACAAAAACCTAGTAACAAAAAAATTATTAAACAAGTTTCACTGTTTGGCACAAAGAAAAAGAGGAAATTATGTAAAGAAACTTATAAACAACCAAGTACATAAGAAAATACATATCTAAAAGCTGTTTTAAGCAAAGAATTGGATTATGTACGTAGGGACAGTTCAGATCATGAATATTGCTGACGCTGCTTGGTTTATTGATAAGTAGGTACAGAGGTAAACACAGTTCCTTTTTGTAGGACTGGCTCTCTCTCTCTCTCTCTCTCTCTCTCTCTCTCTCTCTCTCCCTCCCTCTCCTACTCCCCCCCCCCTCTCTCTCTCTCTCTCTCTCCCACTCATTCCTTTCGCTAACGTTCTCCCACTCCGCAAGAATTCACTTGTTTCGGCCAAAAATGACACTTGCTATCTTGTCCTCAACTTGAACGGAAGAACAGCACCAGTTTGCGGATAAATTATTAACTTTTCGTAAAATCTCAATAATTGTTTTTTATTGAATATATTGTTATGTTTGGCTGTAAAACAAAAAGTAAAACGTTTGATTACTACATATAAATCAACGAGACGTTGCATATCTTGTTATTTAACCAGTCGCCGCCGAGAAAAAAAGGAGGCACCTTGGCAACACGTACATTGAAGTTACAGGCTGCTTTGTCTTCTATGTATATTAGTAATGGCATTTGATTGGCATTAATGAACTCGATAACACCTGGAAGTCCGGAAAAACAACGTGTGAACCTGAAATCCCTGAACCTAAGACACATCTGGTGAATCCGTTCCTATTGACCCACAGACCAGCAACTGATACACGGAAACCTAATTTAATATGTACAACGATAATAAAATATACTACATCTAAAATATTACAGAATAATTTTACACTTAGCGTTACCTTGAATAAATTCAAATATATTTGTGAAGGTGTGATAACGGCGAGAGATCTTTAACTTATCTTTCCCATGCTCGCCCTTTTGTCGTGTATATAAGAAATATATTTTCGGCGATTTTCTATATAAGTAATAAAATATGTTATTATGGTGCCCAGTTTTAATTATTTTATTTTAAATGCATTCTCCCAACCCACGACGAAGCCAGCCGTGAATTAAAAAGAGCTACCGGAGTTGTGAACTTTAATATTAATATAGTAACGGGGGTTTACCAAAGAACAAGTATATTGGAAAAAGTTTGACAATAATGCAGAATTGAGAGCTGAAAAATGGACGAAATTGTGCGACGTTGCTAAGTGTGTTTGGAATATGAAGGTGACATTTTTGAACATAGGCTAGATCGTTTTGTACGATAGTTATCTAATCTTGTTTTATTTTGTTTATACTTTAATTTGTTTGTAGTAATTTAAAGTTACCTAGAGTTTCTAATAATACTTTTATCCTTAAAAACCGTGCGTTCTCGATTTTGACATTGAAAATTAATTTTCTCATTGGAAACGCATCAAAAATATAAAGTGTGATATATCACTGAATTTAGAATCAAAGAGAGAATTTAAATAGGTTAAAAACAATTTTTTCTTGTATTTAATAAAATAAAGGTGATGATGGTTGCTAAGATACGAAACGTTGAATCAAAAATTGGTAGCACGATTTAATACAGTAGAAAAAGTGGCCATGAAAATGTGCTTTCGTTTTTTTGATAGCTCTTCAAATAAAGTCTGAAAAAAATAAATAAGAAAAACAAAAAAATTTCAGTTTTTTTTCAAATATCTCAAAAATGAAAAAAAGATATCCGAGTCTTACAAACACCATAAGTATATTTCCTCGAATGCGCAACTTTTTTCCCATTTAATCGGCTTTCTATCTCTTACGATTTCCGAGATCCTCATACAAAACATTGTTATGTGCGACACGGTATATATATATATATATATATATATATTGAGATGTTTAGAAAGAGGTAATAGAAGTATCGGACAGCTTACATGACATTTGGGTCATAAAAAGGGGTAATTTCTGGCTCGAGACAAGTGCGAGACACAATTTTACATAAATATGGTTCACGATGTGTTTAAAATAAATTTATTTGGTATAAATTGATCTGAATATCATTTGCTAAGTTTGGTTTCATCATAAAAAGCAATTTGTTGCTACCAAAATTGTCAAAGATGTTAAATATCACCGTTTTCGTAGAGTCATTTTATTAGTGCAATTTTTACAATAAAATTCAATTTTTCAAAGGTAATTTGGCAAGTAGACATTTCACAGGTGTTTAAACATGGACTATGTAGTTAGGATTATGTTAGGGATAAGGTATGTTTAGTTTTTAAGAGCAGGAAATACAAAATTTAGTTAAAAGGGTTATAATATGGATAGTATAGACAATTTTCCACATTTTTGTTAGTGAATTAGTGACAAAACTTATAATAAATGATTCACAAGAAGAAAGACATTTAGAACATTTTGGCATACAAACATTTATAGTGCCGTACAATTTATAGTGTAAAAATCCCAAAACAGTGTTAGACGATGAGACATTTTCAATGCAAGACTAAATAACTTTATGCATTGCAAATAAGTAGTGTGAACAATAAAGACAAGTTGTACAAACCTTAAACATAACATTTTATGTGCTAAAACATTTTTAATATGAATTTATTTCATATTTAAAATTTAAGTATGGTTACGTTGTAAATTTTAGATTTTTCACATAATTTTATACTTTTTCCATATTATTAGATTTAGTTTTTGCTCTTAAAGCAAATAATAGATGTTCTTTCACAATATAAATAAGTTTTTATAAGGATACAGCGTTTTATCCGCAAAATTTGCTAAATCTAAGGTGATTTCTAGACAAATTTACAAAACTTAAAATTTTCATTAAAGTAAATGTTTGAATTTAAAAGATATGTTTTCTTATGTAAATTGTCCTCAGAATTCCATTTTCGCAAGTAATTTTAGTGTAGCTTGTAAGTGTGTATAGTTAGTAGCTTATTTTGATTAGATTAAGTTGTTTCGTTTATTAGTGGTAGGATTTATTGCTTATTCGGTGTCCTTTTATTCGAAATTTCACATAGTTTTCATTTCTGTTTTTAAATTTCATTTCCGACCATGTATAAGAAAGTTACGGCCAAAATTCCATTTTGTACAATTCTTAATTTTGATTAGCCAATCACATTCATTGTAAATTTTGCAATATGGCTGTAAAAATTGAAATTTCTGTAGCAACCAGAAACCTATAAAAGCAAGAGCTCAGGAAGTCATTCTCTCTCCAGTTTTGTTCAAAAGTGAAAAGATTAAAACAGTGTTGCTAATTTAGTGTTTACTTAACCTAATTTATTTTCGTCGAGAAAGTTTACGGTACGAATAATTTCGAGAGCACTTGTTTTATAACTTCGGTTAAAATTAAATAGTTCGGTCACCGATACCTGTCGTTGTTAATAAATTATTGCTGTACGATTAATTGATGTCACGATTTTGTGAAAATTTGTTTTCATGTTTTCCGATTTAAAATAATTCTGATATACCAAATTAAATTTCATTTTTATTTGGTGAAAAGTTGTTTTATTTATCCGGACAATTCCTCTTAAATAAATATTATATTTTCGGTAACTAAAATAAAATTGTGTTAACAAAATCTTGGATACTAATAATACATTTTAAACGATATCAGTCATAAAGATTTAAAACCATTTTTAATAAAAGTTACCATAGTAAATAAGTGTTTGAGGTTGCCGTTTTGGAAAAGAAAACATCTTGAAGATTGGAGGTTGGTGTCTTCGAGAACCGAGATAGCAGTTGGATATTAGTAACAACAACAGCCGAGTGAACATTGCCTGCCTCCAGCTGAAGTTTGAAGACATCATTCAATCGACAGGAAGGATTGTATCTGTGAGTTTTAAAATTTTTATAACCCTGTTATTGGTATTTCCTGCAATCTATATTTGTTTTATGTTATTAATTAAGAATTTCAATTATTTACCTGTGTAAACACCTGTGAAGCAAATCATTTCCTTTTCTTTTTCTAAATTTTCACATTTTGATCCAAACAGTAAAATTTCTTAATTATTTGACATTTTTGACAGCTTAAATCATTTTTCACTTAAAGTCATTAACGCATGCGTTAGAAAGCAAAACCTATTCAGAACAAATTTTATACGTCAAATTCAATTAAGTATAGGATATTTCTTATACAAAAATATATTATCTTCAACTAAATCCATGAACCCTATCCCCATTTTGATATTATTAAATTAAAGCCAATTAAGCATTACAAATTATTGGCACCGCAACGTGTGGGCACGATTTAGTTTGAAGTTTTTGGATATAAAAGTACAAAAAAATTTTATAGATATTTAGTTTTTCATTTTTTCGTTCATTGTTCATTGTTATTGGTTATTAGTTATTGTTTATTGTTTATTGTGTTTATTAGTGTTAGGATTTTTATAAAAAAGGGCAAATTTAGTTAGTACATTTAGTTAATGCAAGATCGTAGGGTAACTAGATCAGGAAAAGTTTACGGACCTAAAGATATTGAGGTAAAAGAGCGAAGACAGGATCTAGTTACAGAGATGGAACAAGTTGAAAAGGATGTTGAAACACAACAAGAAGGGGGAAGTCCAGTGAGAGAAAGCAAGAGCTTAGACGTGGACATGATAATCGCCATGCTAATGAGAGCCGAAGAAAGTAGAAAGCAAGACAAGAAAGAAGCAGAAGAAAATATCGACAGTAAATTCAACAAGCTGGAAGAAAATAGAATAAAAGCAGAGGAAGAAAGGAAGGAGGATATGCGTAAGTTAGAAGAAAATAGAAAGGAGGATATGAGACGGCTAGAAGAAAGTATTAATAGGCAAGTGAATAAGTGGGAGAACGATAAAGAAAAGTTAGTGCATAAAATGGAAAACGAAGGAAGAATTAAGTAACAGCATGCACCGAGAAAATGATAAGTTATGGGGAACGATTATTGACAATAAGGAAGAGGTAGATGACAAGATAGGAAAGTTGGACAAGAATATTAGAACTGAAACCCGTCTAAGAGAAGAGGCTTCTAACGAAATAAATGATAGAGTAGGAAGGATACATGACATCCACGAACAAATATGTTTTCAGGTGGATAAGAATAAGGATGAGAACAAGAAACAGATAGGGAAATTTGCAAAAATTAAGAATGTACGATCATGACCTGGAAGAGTTGAAAGAACGAGAAACACCTAGAAATTTTCAAATCGGCTGGGAAAATTGCATGGAATCAAGAGATGCCATATAAATTTGAAAAAGAAGCAAGAATCGCCAATGCTATTTTTGAAAATATAGAAGAATATTTTAATGACATCAAGGACAATAAACAAAGAATGCGTTTGGGAGAAAGATGCTTGGGAATGCCGAACTATGGTACAATTTAGTACAAGAGCAATGTACCGATTATAAGCACTTCAAGGAATTATTTACCAAACAATATTGGGTGATGTCCAACAAAATGTAATAAGGGAAGAATTTTCAAGGGCGAAGTATGACAAAACTATGGCACTTCGAGGGAGATTTATGTAATGAAGAAATACCAAATAGCAAGATACTTCACACCACCGATGAATGAACAAGAAATAGTTCAATATTTAGCAAGGCAACTGAGAATAATGTGGCAGAAAACATTATTCTGCAAAATATAGATAATATAACATCACTACTGCAATTTTTAAAAGATACGATGCATGAACAGCATCAGAACAGTTACGGAGAGAATTTAACCCTAGGAATTATGGAAATGACAGAAGGAATATAATTACAGGCACGAAAGAGAGGACAATAGGGAGACAATTATAATAGGAATTATGGAAATGATAGGAGAGATTATCAAAATCAATATCATCGTGCTGATAATCGTAGAGAGTATTTCCAAAATGGCAACAATAGAAAGGCAATTATAGATCGGGAAGAGAGAGGAACAACTTCCAACAAAGAAGGAGGATATAATAATGGCTACGATAGGAACAGATTTAATTACAACAATCAAGCCAAGGATAATGAACGGGAACATCAGAATAATAGAGAGAATGAAGGAAAGGATCATCGTAGAAATGATATGCAAAAAGAAAATAGAAGGCCATAAAGAGATCGTGGATGATCAGAATAGGAGGGTGAATAACATCCAGGTACGGAAGAGAAGGAGGAACCGAGTTGTGGAAGGATTAGTTGGGTCAATGCCATCGTACATGCATCCCAAGACGAAGAAAAGAACACACAAAAGGACTTTGACAAGATCACCGTTCAAAATTTTTAAATACGAGCTTCCTTGTCAACAATGTAAAGACAAACTACCAACATCCTACGGAATTTTTAGAAATTGAACAAAATTTAGAACCAGAAACTGCAAACATTTTATTACCTTTCGTTAACATTAGAATTAAGAATTTAAATTTATTAGGATTAGTTGATACCGGATCAGACATTCAAGGCAAACCGAAAGATATATCAAAGAAGTGAAAATTTTAAGAATATTCACGTATGAGAAACATAATGCTTGGGTGAAGTATCTTAAGGTCATAAGAAGTGCATCAATGAAGTACCGAATGTTAGAACACAGGTAGCTGATAACATTAATAAAGAAGATTATACCAGAAAGACCCTGGAAACTAGAAGAAGAAATTGAAGTTGAAAATTTACTCCAAGAAGTCAAAGAAAGGTTGTAAGATTTTAGATAATTATGAAAAGAAACATTCTGCCAAAATTAAAAAGAAGGTTACATTTAAGGAAGGAGATTTAGTAATCATACGCCGTTTAACAGTTGCAGATAGAGCACGAAAATGTAAAACTCTTACTACCATATGAAGGTCCGTATGGAAAAAAGTAGTACTACATATGAATTTAATGGTGAAAGGTTGAAGTTCATATAGTTCAAGTACAGTTACCAGTTTGTTGAAGGAGGAGGGCTGGTGTAATCGCTGCAAGTGCATCGAAGAAGTAAAAGTTGGCATTAAATGAAATTCCGCTACATTTAGCAATAAGTGAAACAGATGTTTGGAAATATAAATTACAGAGAAGGAGGTACAACATTTCAAAGTATTACTGATGCAATTTAATTTATAACTTCGTAAAGATATGCAGCAGTTAAGCGTAGTTGAAAATGGATCATTATAGTACCTTCAATAAGTAACCGTAAAGATACTTTTACCCGTAGACTGGATACAAAATATATCAGTAAAAAGCAAGATTAAAAGACAAATTGGCAAGTAATGATTAAATTACAATCACTACTGATATTTGGAACGATATAATTTATACAAGAAGGTTTTTGGGAGTTACAGGACTATGCAGACCAAATGAAAGTTTCCCTTTTAAACTAAGAGCATTCGATCTAAAAATTAGCGATTAATGACACATGGAAAGGAAAATGTTTAGCTGTTTAAGACAGGAAATGGCGAAAATATTTGTAAAAGCAGTGGATTTATCTTTTCGGCAAAAATTGTTAACAGTTTTACAATTTTAATACTATTTGGATTTCCAAAAGTAAAGACCTATTTAGATTCTATGGATATTTTCATATAAATTGTATTTGCCGTTACAATTTATCCGTTAAATGAAAATAAATGAAAAAATGACATTTTACTGATAATTTTAATTTTATGCATTTTAAAAATATCGAATTAGAAAGATCGATATTGTTCTACGATACTTTTAAAATAACCGATTGTCTGTATGTTGATAAATCGTTTGATGCCAACATCGATGTTCTTTAAAATTTTGGCCTTCCTTCCTGTTCCTTGATCTGCGCCTGCACTTTAAATCCCCTTTAGTAATTTAATTAAGCTTTAAGAAATTATAGTGTTATCTTTGAGAGATCCGATAATAATTTTAAAGAACTATGGTTTTATCCAAAACGTTAGTAAATAATAAGGTTGACTGTCTAGCAAATTTCAAATTAATTATTCATTAAAGAACCGTTTCAATGTTAAAGTGGTTTTTTATTTTGTTATATTCATTGATTTATTTAGGTACGCTTAGCCTGCGATTAGTAAAATGCCAGTAGATTATTTTGAGTGTGATGTTACTTCGATTCATCTAATTTTAAGAATTTACTATGATGATAATTCTTAACAATTATGAATTTAATTTTTCTGTGTGGCGCATGTTTTTATTTTTTCATGTTATAAAAAGGTTGCCATAACAGTGTTGTAGTGGTATTTTATTTTGTTTATATTGGGATTCATTTAGATAGGTAGATTAGCTCTGCGATTAGTAAAATGCCAATAGATTGTGTAGAACTAGAAGTCTACTCAACCAAATCTAGTCACACACATGTATAATTCTTAACAATGAAAAGTGACTAAATATTTTTACAGTTTAGTGCATTTATTTACTAATTTTTTTTATTAATTGGTACCGGTTTACAAATTTAGTGGCACTTTATTTTGTTTATATTGGGATCATTTAGATAGGTACCGATAGTCTCTGCGATTAGTAAAAATGCCATAGTGTTAATTGTGTAATGTTGTCATTTGTTTTCATGTTTTCCGATTTAAAATAATTCTGATATACCAAATTAAATTTCATTTTTATTTGGTGAAAAGTTGTTTTATTTATCCGGACAATTCCTCTTAAATAAATATTATATTTTCGGTAACTAAAATAAAATTGTGTTAACAAAAATCTTGGATACTAATAATACATTTTAAACGATATCAGTCATAAAGATTTAAAACCATTTTAATAAAAGTTACCATAGTAAATAAGTGTTTGAGGTTGCCGTTTTGGAAAAAAACATCTTGAAGATTGGAGGTTGGTGTCTTCGAGAACCGAGATAGCAGTTGGATATTAGTAACAACAACAGCCGAGTGAACATTGCCTGCCTCCAGCTGAAGTTTGAAGACATCATTCAATCGACAGGAAGGATTGTATCTGTGAGTTTTAAAATTTTTTATAACCCTGTTATTGGTATTTCCCTGCAATCTATATTTGTTTTATGTTATTAATTAAGAATTTCAATTATTTACCTGTGTAAACACCTGTGAAGCAAATCATTTCCTTTTCTTTTTCTAAATTTTCACATTTTGATCCAAACAGTAAAATTTCTTAATTATTTGACATTTTTGACAGCTTAAATCATTTTTCACTTAAAGTCATTAACGCATGCGTTAGAAAGCAAAACCTATTCAGAACAAATTTTATACGTCAAATTCAATTAAGTATAGGATATTTCTTATACAAAAATATATTATCTTCAACTAAATCCATGAACCCTTTCCCCATTTGAATATAGTAAAGTTAAATAAATTATAAACATTACATATATATATATATATATATATATATATATATATCCATGGAAAATGGATTGCTAATAACGGTCCTTACCGCTGGCCCCCTCGATTTCCCGATCTAAGCCCCCTTGAGGAACCTTTGAGGAACTATTAAAAACATGGTTTACAGTGAGCCTTTAACAACAAATGCCATAGCAAGAGTTCAAGTTGCGTTCGGTAGCTTGAACGCGGGCGATAATAGAAGAGGCACTGGATCCAGTACTTTACGTCGTGTTCAACTGTGTTTAGACCAAAACGGATCTGTCTTTGAACACTTATTATAAAAAAAGAACGAGTTGTTTATTATAATTAATATTGTTCTTCTCGTTAGTTGTTGGTTGTTGTTACTAAGGTTTAGTTTTTTGTTGTGTTGTTATAAAAACATGCCTTATTAGCAGATGCACTCCTTTTCTGGGGAATATGTCTAAAGGATTCATGTCTTTTGCTTCTTCCGAGCAAAGATCTAACTGTTCGAGAATTAGGACGAGGCCGATGTAAATATATCTGAATAAAGGTTCTAGTCGTTCTTTGAATAATTCTTTCATATTCGCGGTGTACCAACAAAAAATTCAAATAACCTTCGTTATTAAATCCTAAAAGAACTTAAATAACTGTCATTTACTATAAATTTGAAAATTAAGTTGCATAGCCAACTGATTGAAGATATCATACGACAGGCAGCAAAACAGATAACAAATCACATTATTAATTTACGGCGTATTTACTACATCATCTCCAAGAAAAGTAGAAAAAAGCTAATAACACGAAAATCATTCAGTTTAGGTATAGGAACATGATATATCAGCGGATAGATAAGCTTAAAATAAATGATAAAAGCACATAATAGAAGGTTTCCCTCATTTTCATAAAGAAATTTACAATGTACAAGTAATATGAACATAAAATTAGAAAAGTTGAGTTAACTATCTAAAATTCTAATATGAAAAAGGAATTTCTGTTAAAATTAAGTTAAATGATTTGAAGTAAATGTATTCTGATACAGTTTTTCAAGTAGATTCCAAATATGTAATTAGTTTAGGTGTAACATATAGAATTTCTTAGATATAAGTAAAATTAGATTATAAATTGTCAAAATACAGAGCTTCGAAGCAAAATATGGCTTGTGAGGTATCTTTTATGTGGAATTTTGCCCTGATTCCAAATCTGTTTTCAAAAAGTAAATCCGACTTGTTTTAAAAAAGTTATAGCATAATTTGTGTTTTAGTTAATTTAACAATTTTGTTTAGACCAATCAGATGCTTGGATCCTTTGTGTGCAATGTAAAGAAAAAGTTGAAAATTTGGTTTCTAAGAGAAATGTATAAAAGGAATGCTTTTATTTTTGTTACTCTTGCTTTTGAAATTTTTTATGACTAACAAGTCAAAGTGTTAATAGTGTTGGTGTTTACATGTAAGTTACAAGTTACGTTTATATATTCGGTTTTGAAGCGCGAGCAACATAGAGTCGAGACCTCAGAAACAGTTGTTTTAACCTATAACAAAATTTAAAAAGTTAGGTTACCGATATAATTGTCGATTATAATAAAATTGTTTCGATTTGTATTCGTGTTCAAATATCGCTTGATGTGTTTTTTTTCCTGTTAATAAAATTATTCAGTTATTTGGGTTTGATGTTTATTTATTTGAAAGCGACGCAGAGTGTTAAATAAACTAAATTCCACAACGGGATCTAAAATAAAAGTGCAATTAATTAAAATTTATATGAAAATAAAACATAAATTTAAATTCGAAAATTTTTGTCAACATTTAAACCAACATCTAAACAAACAATTTAAAATAAAGTGCTTATTTCAAAATATATGAGCAATATTACGTTACATCACATTTACCACGAAGAAGAGCCGTTTATCAATAAATTAGATTTGGATGAAGTATGGAAATTTATGCAGCGCCATTGTAAACAGCAAAGCAGTACCATCGTCTACTTGTGGGAAGAAGTTTACGTCCAGTATTTTAATATGGACCAGCCAAATGAAAACATCGTTGGAAAAATGCAGTAACACATGTGAATGAAATTTTATTATCATAACCCATTTATTGCATTGATTATTCGTATGATTTCCTGTATTTATGTTTTATTGTTTATATATAAATGTTTGTGCGACAACATGGTATAAATATCTGTAAGGTAAATGAACAGGTATAATTATCAACATTATAATTTTATTTTTAAACAAAACATAATTGAACTCACATATTTAGATCGTTTATTGACATTTTTGAGATGTTGCATTAATTTGAGTCAGTTAGGACGGTACGCATGCGTTATTGTGCAGATTCAACTAAAGTCTGTTTCATACACAAACCAATTATCATAATTTACAATTTATTTGACGAAAAATATTTCCATGTGTGAAATAAAATTTTCCATGATTTCACATTTACATTTTAACGCAATTATAATAATTTCAAAGATTAAATTATTTAATAATCTTTAAAGCTAATGAACCCTATCCCCAATTGAGATTAAGAGCTAGTATGGTGCAAACATAAAATTATTATTTTTTAAATGTATTATTACAAATTACATAAGGAACATTATCCTCATGTAAATAAATAAAATTTATATTTTTAAAAAAATATCGTTTCGATATATATATATATATATATATATGTATACATTTATTTATTTATTTATTACGGCGTACATTTGAGGATGCGTCCCCACTACTTTTTGAGGGAAGATTCGCGGGAATTTTTTTTATTCGCTTATTGTGTTGCTCACATTAGGTACTACCGTTGACTAATTTACTCAATGGCACTACTAAGTCCGCTAATAGCTGTTCTAATATGAGCAGTACAATTTAATGACACTACTGCAAAGATGGTGTACCTTTGTTGACTTAACATAACGATTCGAGACACCCGTAAACTCTACTTAATGCTTCAATATTTTGGATCATGTATAATACTCAGCGCATTTATATATTGTTATACATTTTGCATTCTTAAAGACTAATTGTTTATCGAGAAATAGCTTAGAAGTCTCTTAAAAATTTTTTTTTGAATGTTTTTTACATACCCGATCAATAATCTTAGCATTGCTGTAACTTATTAGAATTACAACTTCTATGTAATATATGTTTAAGTAGTTTGTTTCCGTTATCATTATATAGTCCATGTACTCTATCTATAATGCAGTTTCTTTTCACTTGCCGTTAAACTTTGTCAAACGTATAGCTCCGATGTGGGATACTTCCGATGATGTTTTGATTAAGCGGTTTTACATGTGCGATAACGCCATATATCCCTTGCTGACATACCTCAATAAAATTAAAGATCCGAATTACTATGCACTGACAGGTACCTTTGAGGACTATAATGCCAACTAAGGTCCCCAAAGGTACCTAAAAAGATACTAATGTAACTCATATATAGACAATTCCACAAAAAAAAACCGATGCACGTCATACATTTATTTAGCTAATTTCAACAAATTATTCATGCTACTTTTTCGTATGTCCTCATGACTCAAAAGGAGATAGAAAGTATCTAGAACGTTGGCACTAGTTACATAAATTAATGACGTGAATTGAACCTATATGAAATTTCCTATAGTATGTTCTGGTTGGAGGATACCTTTGAGGACATCTACCGTAATATTGAAGAATGTTTAGTAAGTCATAACAATATGTAGGTATACTGTTGAGGTCAAGATTTAAAAACTTTCTCTTTTTTAGAATATTTTCCTTAAATGAAGTTATCTGGGTTTTTCGTATGTTCCCGACGCAGCTTCCCTTCAAAACTATGATATACCCAATGTAGCTTATCTCTAATGCAGTCATATGGCAGATGTCGTTATGCGTCGTATTGTGAAAATGGCAGAAGTGCCATGCTCTGGTCCTATTCGCACGGAATGCCAAATATTGATTAGTGGTTTTTTAGGAATAAATTAACGTGTTGAACGGAACATGTCTCTTCTGAACTTACATTTAATGTCTATACTGTAACCGAACTCCGTACTAACGTGACCTCTCTGATAGAAGTCCTACTTGACCATAATTTTATTTATTGTCCCACCGGGTAAGTATGCAAAGTTTCTTGTTCTTACACTTTTAGACTACATCAGTCCCGCATTACGTGAATAGAAGACAAAGCCTCACTTTTTTCGGACTAAGTAATTTACAGTTTATTTATTTTTACACTTCACGATGATTATAATGTTGACGGTGACGGTGATGGTGAAGGTGAAGGTGACGGTGACGTTGACGTTTACGATGACGATGAAAATGAAGATGAAGACGAAGATAAAGATGATGGTTATATTGATGTTGATGCTTATACTGATGCTAATGCGTATACTGATACGTACTACATGTAAACCCCATGTAAATTTTGTGTAATCTGAGTTGGTATGCATCTTCCCTTTAAATGTAGTAATATGGTTAACCGTGTGTTAGGTAGATTGGGTGGAATTGGGAGTGAAGGTGCAAAGGGAGTTGATAGCCCAATCGCGATGTTAATGTGAAATAAGCTACTGTGTTGTATGGTAAGGAAACCTGTCATAGGAAGTTCGATGTTAATGTGATCGCAGCTACTATGGAATATCTGAGGAGTGTGTAACATAACATAACATTCACGCCATTCCCTTGCGGGGTTGGCAAAACAACTCCTGTCTCGTTTATTTAGAAACCGTTTTCCATGTTTTCCTATCGCTGCATACCTCCCTAGTTTCCGAAAGATTCATACACTGCTTCTGACATGCCCTTTTATTTTTAAAACTCCTTACTTTTTTCTTTTATTATACATTCTACTGCGTTCGGCCAAGTTTTACGTGGCCTACCATGCCCGGACTTACTTCTAACTTCATCCACATAAATCTGCTGTGTAAATCTTGCGTTGTTTATTCTTTCGATGTGACCAAACCAATGTAGTGTACTACTTTTATATTTATCTATCATCGTCTTTTCTACCGCCACACTCCTTCATTATACACCCATTCTCCATTCTATCCTTTCTCGTTTTACCGCATGCGCTTCTCAGGAATTTCATGCCCACAGCATTTGTTTTACTTCCGAATTTTTTTTTACATACCTATGCCTTACTTCCATACACTACCGACGGAACAAACGCCATTATAGATTGCTCGTTTCACAGCTACGCCCATGCTTTCGTTTTTCATTATCGTCCATATACTTACAATCATTTTCCTTCCAGCATTGACCCGTCGTCCAATCTCACCATCCATTGTACCATCTGCAGTGAACATTCTATCCAGATATAACAACTCGTGTACTTGTTCCAAAATTTCATCATGCAGGGTAAACACTCTACTCTCCTTTTCACCTTCCCGCTGGAACACCACAACCTTTGTTTTGTTCACGTTTACCTTTAGGTCCATTCTCTCACAGACAATATAAAACTTCCTCAGAGCAGTTTGTGGCTCATCCGCATTCTCGCTTAATAAAACTGTGTCATCTGCATACACCAGAACTCGTTTATGTCACCAACCATTTCACCATTTGTTTTACATGCTTGCCTAACATTTGTCCAGGTATACATTGAACAACCCACGGTGACATCACACAGTCTTGCCGCACTCCTTGCTCAATATTAAAGTATTCACTCACACTCCAGATCTACAAACGTACAGTACAGCTTCTTTTTTCACTTAAACACTTTCGATCACCTGCTGGAGAGCAACAATCTAATCCACACATCCTCTCCCGGGCATGAAGCCACCCTGTACATCCCAAATCTGTGTTTGGGTAGTTTCACGTACTCCAGCGATCAGTATTCTTCCAAATACTTTACCAGGTACACTAAGCAGACTTATTCTTCTGTCCTTTTTGCCATCACTCGTGTTACCTGACTCTTAGTCAGTGGTATAATGATCGCGCTCTGCCATCACTCGGCACTTAAGGCATACGTTGAATAATTCACATAATCTTCGCATAAACTTTGCACCTCCATCTTTTATCACTTCACCAGTGATTTCAACCACACCTGCTCCTTTACTGTTTTTTCACTTTCCTATCCTTTCCTCTATCTCATTTAACCCAATATCCTCCTCAGTTTCATTCACTAATACTTCTACATTCTCCTTATTAAACTCTTTAGTCTTATTTTCCTCACTAATGTACAGATTACCAAAATATTTTTGCCAGCATTTCACAATTGTCCAATACTATTTCGTTGCTCCTATTCATCACTCCTGCAACGTTCTGTTTTGGGCCACTTTTTGTATTTTTGACCCATTTCCAGAAGATTTATTTGTTTTTCTGCATTTTCTCTCCTCCCACAGCCATCACTTCGTCTTTACATGCTCTCACAGCCTCCTTCGTATCTTTGCTTCTTAATCTGTACACCTCAAATAATCGCTGTTTCTCAGTGACCCTTTTGGAACCTTCCGAGCAATCGTTCAGTATGTTTTCTCTATACATCTACCCATCCATTCATATCTCCCAATATCACCACTCCTTCATTTGGCCGACATATGTTCAATACGTTCTCTACATCATTCCAAAGGTTCATACATTCTCGGTCTCTTTCTCTATTCACCGGTGCATAGCATACAAAATTCCACATTCATTCTACCCCACATTACCCGAGGGGATACAAATTCGTACTGTTTAACACATCATTTCGCTCTTTCACCCACTATTACTCGAACTCCTTTAGCGCAATCCATTTAGGTTTCAACTCCTGACCATAGTACTAGACTGCCATTCTCCATCTTCACCGCAGCTTTGTCTCCGGTACACACAGAGTATCAAGCTGCATATCATTCATTACATTTGCAGTTTCAAATTCTTTACCATGCATCTCTCTAACATTTCACGGATCAACTCGCCATTCATTACTTGCGCTGCCTTCAGCAACGACGACTGTCTGTTCCGATCTTGACCGTCCCTTCTAGCAGGTCGATCCGAGGTATTCGTATTGTTCTTTTTAGTAATGAAGTTAGCAGGTAGACCGGTTACTAGGCAAACCGTGTCCCGAACGCCGTAACATTCCCTACTAACGGTATCGCGCTGGCACTTATTTTCCCATGGCCCCCGCAAGAAAGGAAGTAGAAAATAGAGACAAAAACAGGAAAGATATAAATAACATTTACTTACTGTATATATGTATATTATTTTTTATTTACTTAATTTCAATTACTTCGTATTTAAATTAGATTGTTCCCTACGCGATTTTTGGTTCTCGTGCTTCTTACCGGACTTGCTGTTATTTATTTGAAGCAAAAATGATTAAATTATTTTTAGTTTAGGTTTTTGATTACGAATTAGAGTTAGGTAGTTATTTGTTTATTTAATTTATATTTATTTGGTTTTTTTAATTTATACTTTAGATTACGGATTCGATTCAGTTATTTATATTTATCATTTAAGCTAATAAAATGAATCCTTATGACAAGGATTATGTTTGAGTTTGTTATAGAAAAGTGTTTATTACAGAGCTATACAGGAGTGCGAGGGAGTAAATATGTGACATGCCGTTAGTTATTCAGTAGATATGAATATTAATAATGTTATTAGGTGCACCTGCCAGACATAACTATAACGGAAAACCAGTTGTTAATGTTGGTACCGGTTCTCTTCCTTTTATAACTAATGTTATCTGAGTTAATCACGGTATTAGGACTATTTTTAAACCTACAAGAAAAATCAAATGCATTATCATCTTCCGGAGTGTATAAGTTATCTTGTTCTTGTGAAAAGTATAATGAAACCGCAAATCGTAGCTTTGATACAAGGCGTAAAGAACATATAAGATTTTGTAGATTACGGCAACCTGAGAAATCTGCGGCAGTTAAGCATGCTTTAAATAATTTAAATCATGACATTCAATTTGCTAATATAGAAATATCGTCAAGACAAACTTATGTCTGGCATCTTATAATTAAAAAAAGGCACAACGGCAAGTCTGAAGTTTAATTTTAGTCTTTGGTATGTCTACTTTTTTTTGCTGTGTTTTTTCCTAGACCTTAGAAAAAACGCTTTACCAATTATATGTTAAGCTACCTGAGTACTATAATAATCTAACTTGCGTAGTAGAAAATAAATAAATTAAAATTAGAAATCATATTACTACATTGTGTTTTCACTGTAAAACAATATTTACATTTAAAAATTATTAATTTTATTAAATACATAATACATTTAGAATTTACATCAATTTTACATACATAAAGACAAAATTTACATCGATTGGGGCTTGAACCTTGATAGCGCAGTTGGTTAACGCGGTACTCTAGCAAAGTACAGATCGTAGGTTCAAATCCTACTCGAGGTAAACTTTTTATTTATGTATTTAATAAAATTAATAATAATTTTTAATTACATATTTACCTTTGAACTTATTCGTTCAGAACAAAAACTTATAATTCAATATTTACATTTATTAACAAAACTATTTTTTTGTTAGATTTTTAATTGATGTCAAGTTTCTATTTGTGAGTGCTTTTATAAATTTCAAATTAAAGTTCTTCGCAACTTTACACTTACATCACATATGATGATATGATTTAATTTTGTTAAATTTATCTTTGGTTATGACATTTTTCACTGTTAGCCTTCGACCGTTAGATAGTGTTCTGATTGTCATTTTCAAAGCAGTTAACAATATTTAATTTATACGTTTGTCAAACTGTTTTACAAATAGCAGGCTTATGTTTGCTTTTTCGCAATTTCGAGTTTCATAAAATTGTTTCAACGTCTTAAACAGATTTGAAACATTTATTACTACTAAGGACGATAACTGTAAGTGTTATCGAAACGTTTAGATTTGTATAAAACATTAATAAAAAACACACCATTGAAAACCCAAAAAAGATAAGTATTTTAAATATGTGTAATAATGTGAAAGTTCACGTTTTCATATCCCGGAATTATTGCTAAAGTTAAGGAAATTGGCCTTTCTGGTCGCATTCTAACATTGAAGCAGATCGTCCGTAACTCTAGAACCAGCGAAACAAATGGACAAATGATTCTCGTTAATATTCCGTGGATGAAAAATCTTCCTTGTATTGCGTGTCACAGATGCTCAATGCAAAACGCAAGCAAAACGGACTTGATATTTTTCCGCAACTTATGACTCAATTTCATCTTCTTCTTCTTTAGGTGCCTTCTTCATTACTGAAGGTTGGCGACAATATCTTCAAACTCTTCTCTATTTGTTGCCGTTCTCAATAGGGTGTGTGTGTCCAGTCCTGTCCATTCTCTTATATTTTTTAGCCATGAACATTTTCTTCTGCCAGGGCCCCTTCTGCCCTCTATTCTTCCTTCCATGAGCAATCTCAAGAATTGATATTTTTTTCCTCTGTATATGTGTCCCAGATAACTTGTTTTGCGTCGTTTCACATGTTGTATTAGTTCTCTGTCTGCTCCCATCATTCTGATGACATTCTCATTTGTCATTCGTCTTGTCCATGGAATCTTTAGAAGTCTACGGAAAACCCACATTTCAAATGCTTCTAATCGCTGCATTATTCTCTTTCGCATTGTCCAGGATTCCATTCCATATAGTAGAATAGAATATATGTATGTTTTCACGAAGCGGTATCGAGTATCTAGTGACAATGTGGAATTTGTTAATAGTTTTTTCATTCTTATGAACGTGGCTCTTGCATTTTCAATTCGTGTTCGAATTTCCACGTCAGGATCTAGGTTATGGGTTATCCAAGATCCAAGGTATCTGAATTTTCTCACCTCTTGTATTTGAGTATCATGTAATCGTATATTGGCTCGTAGATTTGAGTTCCTGCTGATAACCATTACCTTTGTTTTTGATGTATTTATTTTTTAAGCCATATTGATCTCCTGAGTCCGCAATATTACTTAATAATTGTTGTAACCCTTCTGAGGTATCTGCGAAGATGACGGTGTCATCGGCGTATCGTATATTGTTAACTATTTCGCCATTTACTTTGATTCCAATTTCAATGTTTTCTAATGCTTGCTGGAATACGTATTCGGAATAGATGTTAAATAAAAGAGGTGAGAGTACACAGCCCTGTCTTACTCCTCGTTTTATTGGTGTGTCTAAAGTTAAGGTGTCATTCGAGCGAGCACAACCAGTTTGTTCCCAATATAAGTTTTTTATCAATTTAACATCTTCGTGATCTAGGCCCTGTTCTTGTAATAATTGTATCAATGTTGTGTGTTTTATCCGATCAAAGGCCTTTTCATAATCGATGAAACAGAGGTATACGTCTTTTCTTTGGTCTCTACATTTTTCAAGCAGTACTGTTAATCCGAAAAGTGCTTCCCTAGTTCCATGTCCTAGTCTAAATCCGAATTGCTCATGACTTATGATTTGTTCGCATTTCAGGTAGATACGCCGATGTATGATTTTTAACACAATTTTCAAAGTATGACTCATTAGGCTAATCAGTCTGAAGTCAGAGCACTTTTTTGCTGCATTTTTTTTTGGTATTGGTATGAATATTGATTTCAACCACTCTTGGGGGAAGGTTCCTGAACTATAAATTTTATTAATCAGGTTGGTAAATAGTTGGATATTTTCATGATCAAATAATTTCAGCATTTCTGTGTATATGTTATCTGATCCCGCAGCCTTTCCGTTCTTAGCTGATTTTATTGCTATATTCACTTCTGATGTTAGTATGTTTAATGATGTTTCATCGTGTTGTTTTAATTCAGGTTCTAACCTTTCGTCGTCGAATAGTTCATGCATATATCTTGACCATTCATTTTTTATTTCTTCTTGTTCTGTAATTATTTCATTGTCTTCTGTTAAAAGGAAGCTCGACTGCATTGCTTTCCTTCTTGTTCCTGTGATCTCCTTCACTTTTTTGTGTATATTAAACTGATCATGCTTTTTTTGTAATTCTTCTAGTTCTTCGCATCGTTCATTCATCCACTTTTCTTTAGCATATCTGATTAGTCTCTGTATGGTTCTTTGGATTTCTTTGTATTTTTCTGTATTTGTATTCTTATACTTCCTTCGGGTTTCCATTAGATCTAAAATTTCGTTATTCATCCATGGTTTCGTTCCTGTAGTTAATTCTTTCTTGAACTTTTTTGTTTGCATCTGTTCAATTGTGTGTTTCAAGTTTTGCCATGATTCTTCAATTGATTGTTCCTGTTGCCCTGTTGTTTGTTTAATTTCTTTATTTAGTTGTTCTGATATTTCTCTGCAGAATTCAGGATCTTTTAGTTTTTCAAAGTTAGGTCTTTTTTGATTATGATGTTTGATTTTCTTCAATTTTATAGACACTGTTCCTATAACTGGATTATGGTCTGATCCAATGTCGGCTCCGGGATAAGTTTTTACCCCTTTTATTCCATTCCAGTAACGTTTATCAATTAGTATATAATCGATTTGGTTTCTAATAATATTGGATTTGGTATCTCCGGGGGATCGCCAAGTATATAATCTTCGTTTCGGCAATTTAAACCAAGTATTTGCCACTATGAAATCTTCTTCTTATTTCATCTAGATGCAGAATTTTTCTTCAATTAAGTGGTAACTATAGATGAAACACAGTTTGCAATTAGAACAAAGTTTCAAAGCCCGCTTAAATAGGCCAGAGGTTTTGGACCACATAGCGAAAATTACGTAGCCATACCAAAAACTAAAATTAAAATTCAGACTTGCCGTTGTGCCTTTTTTTTTATTATAAAATCTATTTAAAGGGAGATTTTCTTGCCTTTTGAAGTTATTAGGGTGTTTAAATATCTCAGTACCTTTACGTTGTAAACAAACATAAATTTGTCTTCACGATATTTTCATATTAGCAAATTGAATGTCATGATTTAAATTATTTAACACATGCTTAGCTACCGCAGATTTCTCGGGTTGGTCCACTCTACAAAATCTTATATGTTCTTTACGTCTTGTATCAAAGCTACGTTTTGTGGTTCCATTATACTTTTCCACATGAACAAGATAACTCCGGAAGATGATAATGGGTTTGAAACTTCTTTAAATGTTCTTTGATTTTTCTTGTAGGTTTAAAAATAGTCCTAATATCACGATTAATTTTTCAATTATATTTGTAACATTAGTTATAAAAGGAAGAGAAGCGGTACCAACATTAACCACTGGTTTTCCGGTTGTCTGGCAGGTGTACCGAATAACATTATTAATATTTATATCTACTGAATACCTAACGGCATGTGACATATTTACCCCCTCACCTCCTATATAGCTCTGTAATAAACCCAAACATAATCATTGTCAATAACTAAATCTAATTCGTAATCAAAAATCTAAACTAAAAACAATTAAATTTTTTTTTTTTTCAAATCAGTAACAGCAAGTCCGGTAAAAAGCACGAGAACCCAAAATCGCGTAAGGAACAATCTAATTTAACTACGAAGTGATCGAAATTTTTTTTGTCTCTATTTTCTATTTTTCTTCCTTTCTTGTGGGGGCAGTAGGCAAATAAGTGCCAGCACTGCCCGGTAGTAGGACGATAGCGTTAGTAGGGAATGTTACATCGTCCGGGACACGATTTGCCTAGTAACTGGTCCACCTGCTAACTTAAATACTAAAAGGAACAATACGAATGCCTCGGGTCGACCTGATACAAGGGACGGTCAAGATCGAAACAGACATGCCTCGTTACTGAAGGCAGTGTAAGTAATGAATGGCGAGTTGATACGTGGAATGTTAGAGTTATGCATGGTAAAGAATTTGAAATTGCGAATGTAATGAATGATAGGCAGCTTGATACCCTGTGTGTAGAGGAAGATGGAGAATGGTAGTCTATCGCTATGGTCAGGGGTTGAAACTGAAATGCATTGCGCTAAAGGAGTTGGAGTAATAGTGAGTGAAAGAGCGAAACGATATGTTAAACAGTACGAATTGATATCGCCTGGGGTAATGTGGGGTAGAACGAAAGTGGAATTTTGCATGCTATGCACCGATGAATGGAGAAAGAGACCAAGATGTGTGAACTTCTGGAAAGATACAGAGAACGTGTTAAACATGTGTAGGCCAAATGAAAGTGGTGATATTGGGAGATATGAAGGGATGGGTGGATGTATAGAGAAAACGGAATGAACTATTGCTAGAAAAGTTCCGAAAGGGTCAATGAGAATGGTGAACATCGGTGTGGAGAGAAACCTGTTAGTATCTAATACGTGGTATAAGCCTGGAAATGTGCATATGTATACATGGCAAAGAGGTGAATCTAAAAGTATGTTTGACTTGATAATATTGATGAACGACTTAGAAACCTAGTGAGACACAAAAGTAATGCGCGGATCGGGGTGTAAGTCGGGCCACTTTTTGGTTGTATCAAGAGCGTTTTTAAGGCAAAAATGGCTATAGACCAGAGAAGCAAACGTTATGCGAACGTCCAGAATTAGGTTAAATAAAGTGGTAGACAATGATGCGAGAATGAAATATGCGATGTGGAACGAACAAATAAAAGACAAAGATGGTGAAAGTGCATGGATAAGCTGAAAACTGTGTTGTCAATTGTACCGTGCAGATATATAGAACAGCCACATAGAATGATAAAAAAATGTGCTTTGCGGAATGGATCGGTAAAAAAGGCAGTGTGTATGAAAAAAGACGTGTATATGGCAATGACTGTTGCAAAAAATGAGAGAAAGAGCGGTTATAAGAGGTGTACAGATTAAAAAACAAAGAAGTGAAGGAGGTGGTGAGAACATTTAAAGAGGAAGTGATGGCTGTGGAAGGGGAGAAAATGCAGAATGATATTGAGGGAAACAAATAAATCTTCTGGAAATGGGTGAAAAATACAAAAAGTGGTCCAAAACAGAACGTTGCAGGAGTGATGAATAGGAGCTACCGAATAGTATGGGATGATTGTGAAATGCTGGCAAGAATATTTCGGAAAACTGTAAACTAGAGAGGAATATAAGACTGAAAAGTTTAATAACGGAGAATGTAGAAGTATTAGCGAATGAAACTGAGGAGGATATTGGGTTAAATGAGATAGAGTAGGGTGGTAAAGTTGAAAAACAGTAACGGAGCAGGGGTGGTTGAATTCACTGGTGAAATGATAAAAGATGGAGATGCAAAGCTTATGTTAAGAATGTGTGAATTATGCCATAAGTGTGGGAAAGCGCGATAATTATAGAGGATGTACGGATTAGATTGTTGCTCTCCAGCAGGTGATCGAAAATATTTAAGTAAAAAAGAAGCTGTAGTGTACGTTAGTAGATCTACATGTGTATGAGTGTCTGTCCGTCTGTGTGTGTCTGTGACTCTGCGTGTCTGTATGTGCAGCTTTTCGGGTGTGTATCTTCATACCTGCGTGTGTCTGTGCGCCTACGTGATTCCGTTCCTGTGTACGTGTGTGTGTGTGTGTGTGTGTGTGTGTGTGTGTGTGTGTGTGTGTGTGTGTGCGCGCGAGCGTGGGTGTGTGCGTTTGTTTGTATCTGTGTGACAGTATGTGTGTATATATGAAAATGTCAACTTTCACCATTAACACTCATAATAAAATACTTATCTTTTTTGGGGTTTTTTAATGGTGTACTTTAAATTATACAATCTAAACGTTTCGATAACACTTACAGTTATCTTCGTCAGTAGTAATGTTTATTAAAAATTGTTAAAGATGTAGTAAACAATTTTGTCAAATTTGAAAAATTAAAACATAAACATAAGCCTGCTATTAATATAACAGTTTGGGAAACTTGTCTTTGTGGGTCTGTGTCTTTCTGTGTGTTTTTTCTGTGCCTGTGTCATTAGTCTGTGAATCTGAGTGTATGCGTATCTGGATCCCTGTGTGGTTTCGGGTCTGCGTGTCCGCGATTCTGCGTGTTTGTCTGGGTGTGTCTTTCTGTGTTTTTCCTGTCTGTCCTTTTTCTGTGTGCCTGTTTGTTTGTGTTTATGTGTCTGTTTGTCTACGGATCTGCATGCCTGGGTGACTGCGTGTTTTTGTATGTGTGCGTGCGTGACCTCGTGCCTGTGTTTTTATGTGTCTCGGTCGTTGTATGCATGTGTATGTCTTTCTGTTTGTTTTTTCCTGTTTGTGTATCTGCATGTCTGTGTGCCCGTTTGACTGCATGCCTGTGAGTGTTTGTCTGTATATTAGTATCCTAATATCCACGATGACTCCAGACGAAAATACCTACGTACATGAAATTTTGTATTTAAGCTTGTTTTCATTTGGCTTGGAACTGATTAGATTTTGGGAGAAATATAGCGGCGGAGTGGGGGTTTATGAAGGTGAATTTTTGGTTTTTATCAAACGTTTCTAAAGAACTGAACTGAACAGGTTAAATTGTGCATGTTTTCCGGGATCCAACGCCGGCACAGAAAGGATTTTTTCTGATGTGAATAAAATTTGGACCAGCGAAAAAACTAGCCTGACTGAATGAACTTTAAATGGCAAAACATAACTTTGAAACGAATTGCTTTGAATTTATTAAGGATTTCCAAAATCGCTCGGCATTTTATTTACCAAATACTTTTAAAAAACTAAATAAAATACAGAATTAAAATTTTTTTAATTTTTTAACAGTATTGCATTATGACAAGGGACTCCTAAATACTTATCATAAACAACCAATACATTTGTGACTTAAGACTAGAGCATAAAATCTCATGTTTAAATGAATTTCTCCTTCTTATTCCCCTTACTGAGTATTTGGTACCCCTAAGACTCTTCGGGAGATGTGTCCATGTCCATATTTCCTTTTTACCTTAGACTGTTACTATAACCTGCACTAGCACTCTTAAACTTTGAAAGTGGTTTGTTTATTATTAAACTAGGAACTAAATGTGTTAGTTAACTAATTTTAAACATAAAGTTAGGCCTAAAACAGATACCTCAAACTTTGCAGTTACATTACAAATACCTAAAATATTTCTAAAAATCAATGCCTTAAATTTAACTTTGGTTGACAAAACGATGTGTTCACACAAAATAATTATAACACAAGAATCAATAACTTTATAACAACCTGATTACTTTTCAAAAAAATTGTCAACAATCTTTACTGAGTGAAACCATGTAAATAAACTTCCTTTTAGTGGTGGGTTAGTCCTGTAATATTCCGGAAGGAATGCCACTTTTATTTACTCATTATTTTAGGGAATTGTATTTGTTTTTAATAGTTATTACTAAACACAGTCATAACTTAACAATTATCAAATGTAATGTTTGGAGTTAATTCTCACCCGTTCCCCTCTCATTTAGCATTGAAAACATCCTTACATACACTATTGACATCAACAACTTCCTTACAATTACTTTACAATCTTCTTTTCCCTATCTAGTAGCAGTATGTACTACTCACAGTTTCATTTTTGCTGTTAATTCATCGACACGAAGCAGGTTTACAAAATTGATTTACTCTAACATAATTCGACGACAAACTGCTGAAAGAGATCCAGGAAGGTCTGTGCTGCAGCAGTTCTCACTGTTTCAAAAGGATTTTCCGTAAGAAACTCCACCAGGTTAGCATCCTCTTGATCAGTCCATATTCTATTTCTTCCAGTAGGAGGTACCGATTCAATGCTTCTTTCCTGCTCTCATTTCTTCTTTATTTTTAAAACTGTTTTTTATTTATATTTAAAACTGTCGCTGTTGCTCCAATTGACACCCTGTCCTCAACTAGTCCAATAATTCGAGCTTTTACAAACAAATTTAAAGCTAAAGGCATTATCACTTGAAATTGAAAATTAAGTGGATTGGAAAATAATTTTTTAAACTCACACTCAAGTGAAGTTAATAAAAAATTACTTCAATTTGACTTTATGTTGACATATTTTAAAGATCAATTTCAATATTACAAAAATCTGTGTTATAGATTTTTGAAATTAACAGTATGTCAGTATAAAAAAGAATGATAACAAAGATACTCAAATAAAAATTTGTAATATTTCCAAAAATACTTGACCTCGGGGTACATTTTGACCCCCCCCCCTAGTATCAACAAGTCCTGAAATATAACAAATAAATAATTTATTAATCAGAACACATTCTCCTTTCTTTATGTTCAGAATAGGCACACAAATAACTTATTGATCATTTGATCTCATTTGTATCATAACTTGGAGAGTGGTTTCTATGAATGAATTTGTAAGTGATAAATTTTTAAATTGAGGTGTGATTAATCATAACGGCCACATTTGAACTCATACCTTGAAGTGTTTTTTAACACAAATTTTTAAAGTAGCTTTCTGATATATCTCATAATTACAATTTGGTTGAATTTGTATTCATAATCTGTGGTGTTTTTTAAGATGAATTTTTAAATGAGCTTTGCGATGTGTTGCATACTCACATTGGTCGCATTTGAATTGGTAACCTGAAGAGTGTGTTTTGAGATGTTTTTTAGAATAACCCTTATAATGTGTTGCATAATCACATAGGTCGCATTTGCATTCATAACTTGAAGAATGTTTCTTGAGATGCATAATTAAACCAGATTTGTGATGTGTTGCGTAATCACATTGATCACATTTGAATTGATAACTTGTAGCGTGTTTTAAAATGAATTTTAATATAATCTTTGTAATTTGTTTCATAATCACATTGGTCACATTTGAATTCAAAGCTTGAAGAGTGATTTTTAAGATGAATTTTTATATCGCCTTTACGATGTGTTGCATAATTACATTGGTCACATTTGAATTGGTAACTTGAAGAATGTGTTTTGAGATGATTTTTAAAATTACCTTTGCGATTTGTTGCATAATCACATTGGTCACATTTGAATTGGTAACTTGAAGAGTGTTTGTTAAGATGAATTTTTAATTCACTTTTACAGTGTGTTGCATAATTACATTGGTCGCATCTGAATTTGTAACTTGAAGAATGCGTTTTATGATGATTTTTAAAATTACCTTTGCGTTTTGTTGCATAATCACATTGGTCACATTTGAATTGGTAACTTGAAGAGTGTTTTTTAAGATGAACTTTTAAATCACCTTTACGATGTGTTGCATAATTACATTGGTCGCATTTGAATTCACAACTTGAAGAATGTTTTTTAAGATGAAGTTTAAAGCAATCTTTGCGATGTGTTGCATAATTGCATTCGTTGCATTTGAATTCATAACTTGAAGTGTGTTTTAAAAGATGAAGTTTCAAAGATGCTTTGAATTTTGTAATATAATCGGAATTGTCACATTTATATTTAAATTTTGAACTGTAAAAATTTTCTTGCACCATTGTTGAACTATTAAATTGATTATATTCATATTTTACGTTTGTGATGGGCTTGACAGTTGAGCTAACATCTTTTATTAGTGAAGAGGTATCTTCTTTCTTAATATTCACATTATCTGTAAAAATAGTGTCAAATTGTTAACTTGAACGCAATTAATTTCACCTTTTATTAGATCACTATTTACAAAAAAATGTGTTGGAAGTAAATCTATTCCTTCTTCCTCTTGTGGTTCGACTTTAATAAATTTCATATCAATCTCGTAAGACATTTTGAAGAATACATGTTAAATAATTATACAATTTATACAAATAAATAAGGTTTAATAAAAAACTATGACCGCCAAAAATTAGAAAGGATGAGTTAAATGTAAAGACAATGATCTTCAATGTGCGCATTTGCGTGTTGCATTTAAGTCTTATCTGTTTTGTATTGTGTATGAATTTAGGTTAGGTCATTGAGTATATGATTTTTACTCAATGGTTAGGTTATAATTGTTTTCATATTTGTATATAATTACTGCGTTCTTTTCATCACTGAACTCACATCAAGTTAAGAATATCAACTGAGTAAATCATAGAAAAATAATATAGTTACTGAAATAGAAGATTCATTCTATTGCTCCCCTCCACTTTTTATTTAAGTTCTTGACTACAACACCGCGGCACTAGAATCGCCCTTCCCCACTTTATTTTTTCCAACCATTTTATTAGAAGTTAAAATACTTTCAGAACAACATAGTGCGCACAAACCAATATTGGTCACAATTCGACAATTTGCCGTCGCGTGCGCAATTCATAGGCGTAGAAATTTTAAGTAGTTTATTTACATTTTGGTGCACGCTTGAGTTATAGGTTATATTTCTGACTTTTACATTTTCTTTTAATAAACAGTTCTTTTCAAAGCTCTTTTTGACCCTTCGTGTATGTAAGTTTGCAATATCTGTGCTTTAAGCGTAATTTACAAGTATGTTTTTTGTCTTTTTATAGTCACCAAACAATGGCAAACAAATCGAAACAGATCGGCGTTCGTGGAAAGATTCTGCATAGTCAAGCTCGAGAAATTGTTGTAAACATCATAGAATTCATGACAAAAAAGCCAAGGAGGGAGTGACAATCCCTTTGTCAAACTTTAAGGAGAGAATTTTAGCTGCTACGAAGATAGGTGAATTCACTTATAAAGTTATATCAGATGTGAAGGAAATTTCCCAAGGCAAAGCAACAAAGTTTTCTTCACCTAGAAAAAATAAAAACAGACCAAACCCTAAAAGTAATTTGTATCAGGGGGAATTGGAGCAGATAAAATCCATTATACATAATTTTATCTGTGGAGCTATGTTAAGTCGTTAGTGTATGGGCGCAGTAAACCATATTTAAGAGAAGAATTGATTGAACGAATTTTTGATGCATTTACTAACATTCGTGACAATTTCGCAAATATCGAATGGAAAAAGGAGCTGCGAAGTTGTTCATTTTGAATAACTGTAACCATTTTTGTTTGTAACCTTGTTATTTTATGTGCATTTTTGTGCTATGTAGTGTTCTTGTTAATTTGTATGAAAATTGTTATTAAAAGTTTTGTTTTATGATAATTTTAAGACTTGAGAAGCTATTAAGAGTATTCTCTTTACTAATTTTACACTTTTCTTCAACCGCCCATATCTTCTTAGGGGTTAGGAATTGGGAAAAAAATTGCACGTAATTACTTTTACTTAAAATTGTACAAAGAATACGTATACGACTCGACGTAGGCGTACACCTCTTTATACATATAATTTTATATATTTTACATTTTGCGTAAAACAGTGCGGACATTTCATACGTTCATTGGACGCTTTATGATAAACAATATTTTGCTCAATCTATCTCATGTGCAACAACCAAAGCAAACGATGTAAAAATTTGAATGTCAGTTCATTTCATAAACTTACACTCACCCTCATAAATAACTCTAGGGAATATAAAGCTTTCTGTATCTTTTAATATTACAACAAATTTATTCATTACTATTGCATATAACTCATCATTTGTACATATCAAAATTAGCGGATGACTATCCGTCCACTTACTACAATAAAAATCTGCTTAAAATCAGCAAAATAAATAAGTCTTCGACCGCATTTAAAACTTAAATTCTTAAGCTATCTGTAGCACTAGGTCACTGAATATGGGTTACCACACTTCTTTTATCTGCCCCCCACCTCGCGCACTTGCTTCACTTCACTTGCTAAGCTGAAGCCCAATCATTTTATTTTCATTTCAAAACAATCTAAATCAAGTTTTAATTTTTTTATTTTCTTCAATAATTCATGTAGCCGCTTCTTTCTCTCGTCCACACTTACTACTACTTTTTCTCTTCGCATCACACGTACTAGTTTCGCCATTTCTGCTAAGTTTACTGAATCGTACACACACGAGGAAGCCTTCTATAATAAATCTGCAACCACTAACCTTGAAAAACAATTCTTGAACTGATTCTATTTTTATATTTCTAGGAATTGTAATAAGATACCGCACTCATTTAGCCAACATAATATGCCTGCGGGGAGAATCTTTGACCTTCAAGATTTCTAAGAAATAACCATTTCTATTTTTTGACCTTGGGGTGCATTTTATACCCTCCTCAGTATCAACAAGTGAGTACAGTATAAAGATGCCTGGAATAACACAAATAACTAATTCATTAATCAGAACACTTTCTCCTTCTTTTATGTTCAGAATATGCACACAAATAACGTATTGATCACTTGAACTCATTTGTATCATAACTTGGAGAGTGGTTTCTATGAATGAATTTGAAAGTTTAAAATTTTAAAATTGTGGTATGATTAATCATACTGGCCACATTTGAACTCATACCTTGAAGTGTTTTTTAACATGAATGTTTAAAGTAGTTTGTCTCGTAATTACAATTTGGTTGAATTTGTATTCATAATCTGACGTGTTTTTTAAGATGAATTGTTAAATGAGCTTTGTGATGTGTCGCATAATCACAATGGTCGCATTTGAAATGATAACTTGAAGAGCGTTTTTTAAGATGCACATTTAAATTATCTTTGCGATTTGTTGCATAATCACATTGGCTGCATTTGAATTCATAACTTGAAGAATGTTTTTTAAGATGAATTGTTAAACCAGGTTTGTGATGTGTCGCATAATCACATTGATCGCATTTGAACTGATAAATTAAAGAGTGTGTTTTAATATCATTTTTAAAATTATTTTTGCGATTAGTTACATAATCACATTGGTAACATTTGAATTCATACCTTGAAGAGTGTTTTTTAAGATGAATTATTAAACGAGCTTTGTGGTGTGTTGCATAATTACATTGGTCACATTTGAATTGGTAACTTGAAGGGTGTGTTTTGAGATGACTTTTAAGATTACCTTTGTAACTCGTTGCATAATTACATTGGTCACATTTGAATTTATAACTTGGAAGAATGGTTCTTAAGATGAATTGTTAAACTACCTTTGCGATTTGTTGCATAATCACATTGGTGGCATTTGAATTCATAACTTGAAGAATGTTTTTTAAGGTGAATTTTTAAACCAGATTTGTGATGTGTCGCATAATCACATTGATCGCATTTGAATTGATAACTTGAAGAGTGTATTTTAAGATGCACATTTAAATGATCTTTGCAATTTGTTGCATAATCACATTGGCTGCATTTGAATTCATAACTTGAAGAATGTTTTTTAAGATGAAGTGTTAAACCAGATTTGTGATGTGTCGCATAATCACATTGATGGCATTGGAATTGATAGCTTGAAGAGTGTATTTTAATATGAGTTTTAAAATTATTTTTGCGATTAGTTGCATAATTACATTGATCGCATTTGAACTGATAAATTGAAGAGTGTGTTTTAACATGATTTTTAAAATTATCTTTGTGATTAGTTGCATAATTACATTGGTCACATTTGAATTGGTAACTTGAAAGGTGTGTTTTCAGATGACTTTTAATTTTACCTTTGTAACTCGTTGCATAATTACATTGGTCACATTTGAATTTATAACTTGAAGAATGGTTCTTAAGATGAATTGTTAAACTACCTTTGTTTTTAAGGTGAATTATTAAACCAGATTTGTGATGTGTCGCATAATCACAATGATCGCATTTGAATTGATAACTTGAAGAGTGTGTTTTAAGATGCACATTTAAATGATCTTTGCGATGTGTTGCATAATCACATTGGCTGCATTTGAATTCATAACTTGAAGAATGTTTTTTAAGATGAAGTGTTAAACCAGATTTGTGATGTGTCGCATAATCACATTGATTGCATTTGAATTGATAGCTTAAAGAGTGTGTTTTAAGATGATTTTTAAAATTACTTTTGCGATTAGTTGCATAATCACATTGATCGCATTTGAATTTATAACTTGAAGAATGTTTTTTAAGATGAAGTTTAAAGCTATCTTTACGATGTGATGAATAATTGCATTCCTTGCATTTGAATTCATAACCTGAAGTGTGTTTTAAAAGATGGCGTGTCAAAGATGCTTTGTATTTTGTTATATAATCGCAGTTGTGGCATTTATGTTTAAATTTTGAACTGTAAAAATTTTCTTGCACCATTGTTGAACTATTAAATTGATTACATTCATACTGTACATTTGTGATGGGCTTGACAGTTGAGCTAACATCTTTTATTAGCGAAGAGGTATCTTCTTTCTTAATATTCACATTATCTGTAAACATAGTGTCAAATTTTTACTACTTGAACACAAGTACTTTCACCTTTTATGAGATCACCATTTACAATAAAATGTTGTGTTGGAAGTAAATCTATACCTTCTTCCTCTTTTGGTTCGACTTTAATAAGCATATCAATTTCATTAGACATTTCGAAGAATACGTATTGAATAATTATACAATTTATTCAAGTAAGTAGGGTTTAAAAAAACTTAAGTGGTAGCTTATTAGCTAACTTCTCGCCAAGTAATAAAGAACAAGTGACATAACTCATACAGAAATTATTTAACGCCGTGTCTAGAGTCCCGTCAAACGGGAACTATTTGCGCTCCTGTTAGCAACTATGACGTCATTATTCGACAAACAACCGCCGGAACGGGGATTATTTGCGCTGCTGTTAACAACTATGACGTCATTACTCGATCGAATACGGCGTGAAATTTAAGTTGCACAAATCATCCGGCTGCCATATGTCTTTTTCATAATTCTAAAAATATTAGGTCATTACCTATCCCAGTGATTACTAGCATGCTTTCGTAATAATAATGTATATTAATGACTATTAATAGTAACAACAAAAGAATTTTCTTCAACTTGATGATGCAAAAATAATAAACCTTTCAATAAAAAGATATTATAATTTAATGTGAGAAAATAAAAAAAAACCTATTAATGTAGTCTTTTATTATGCCATATGTACTATAATCACAAAAATGAGGTAAAATAAGGACATTTTATATATCACTAGAATTATAACAAATGTTACATAAATACATTTTAGTTGTCATGGTGTTCTTGCTTTTTGGAGCGCAATGAAAATGTAACCACACAAAGCAACCATCGCAACATATGGCTTGTTCATATTTTTCTATAATAGATGAACAAATCTGGCAGCTCCACTCATTTGATATCTTTTTCAGCTTCACTGCATCAACAATTTGCAGAAATGTTTCGGTGGTGAAAAAATCCCTGAGATAGGTAACTGTAAAATAAAGGAATAAACGAGAGGATAATCACTACCAAATAAAGTGTACAATAATATCCAAGCAATATCCAAATAATATTCAAGCATCAAAATATATCTAGTTATCTAGTTATTTATATATATATATATATATATATATATATATATATATATATATATATATATATATATATATATATATATATATATATATATATTTTACTGCCAGAAAAAACATTTTTTTAAATAATGCATTCCTCAGCTATTTATATTTTTTAACAATTAAAATGAACTATTAGCTCTGCAAAAACTGTAACGAATTTTGCTGAACCTCTCCTTACAAGAAAAGTGATATTTTTTCACTTCCACATATTTCCTGTTATTTCCACATAATTACATAAGTTTTTTAACTAAGTACCTACCTCACAATTTCTAAGTCCACATTTTCATCCATTAAGGAATCGGGTACCTCTTTATCAGCCAGTGAAAATTTGTTTAGCAGGATTCCATTGTGTACTTCCGTTATCACAAGATCATCATATCCAAGCCATTTTAAAATTTTCACTTTCTTCATATCATCAGGCAAATGAGTAAATACTTGTGGTAAGCGTGTTTTCCTTTTCTTCGGTAATCCTATCACAGTCAAGTCTCTGCCTTTCGGTTTACCCCTTTTCTTAATACTTACTGGCATTCTTACTTCAGAGATTGCTGGAACTACAAATTAAAATTCCAACAATACCTAAGTATTATTTTTCCATAAATGTATGTTATTACCTACCCTGCTTAATCTTTGAAGAATCACTCAATAGTATGTTTTGCAATATCTTTACAAACGTTTGTGTCTTGGATCTTTCCAGTTCTCCTAAAACATACTTTTGACGCTTCCCTTGTTAATAAATCAAAATATTTTTGTTCATCTGAACCCTTCGTGAACATATTTACTGGTTTCTTCAGTATTCCATATATAGCCTTGTGATCTCTTTCGTTTTCCATAGCACCAATAATAGTAAACAAACCAAGAATGAAATTCTCAAGACCACTATCTTTTTTTATCACAGACTTAAATTTTTGATTGATGCTTTCAAGTCGATTATTGGTTTTATTCAAAAATGAATTGCGAAAATAATTTTCTCCTAAATACCATTCATCTTTGCAAGTATGCCAATTGTTTAGAAAATATTGGTAGACAGCAGGTGGAGTCGTATCTTTCAACAACTGTCTGTGTTCTTCATACTCTTCATCTGATTTTGAATGTATTATGTTCTGTATGATTTCTAAACTTAAATTTCTTTCTTGTTTACTGATATTCAATTTTTCCATTGAGATTTCTCTGTAAAAAATTTTCATGGTATGAAAAACGCAAATAATTAAATTTACTTCAGGAAATAATTGTCGAATCACTGTTCTTTCAGATAAATTTTTATCAGTCATGATTCAAGCTGTTTTAACCCAATTTGGATTTTTATTTTGGAATGTTTCTAAAAACCAAGTAAGATTTTCTTTTCCTTCACTTGCTAAAATACATACAGCAACAATTTCCGATTGACAATTACCATCTTCTGCAATTATTAAGAATAATGGTGTGCCGATCTTTAATAATTTATAGGTAGCATCGATTGCCAAGAATTCGGGAAATGTTTCCATAACGCGTTTCATTCCAGGCGTTTGAATATATAACCCCCTAAAAGAACTGTCGTTGTCTACTGATACTGACACATCTGCATCTAAAACAAAAGAAAATATATTACCCAGTTCGTTCAAAATATGATATACACTTACTATATTTTTCCTGTAATAACTGAATGCAAGACTCGAGATTTTCTTTACAAGATGCGGTGCAACTGGCTGCAATGTTTGATAAGTCTTTTAGTGTTAATATTTTGCCTGTTTCTGTTTTAATTTTAGACTGGACAATTTTTTTATTTGCTCTCATGTCCATATAGTCTTTGATGTTTTTTTTAACCACTGGATCAGGTTTTCTTTGTTTAGGTACATGAGCATATAATATCTGGGAAATACAACATAAGACATTAGACATTATATATTGTTTGAAATAAAAATTCTCACCTTTGAAGTGTCATGATTATGATTTAGTTTAACAGATGTTACCTCTAATGATTGTCCATCCAGAGAAGCTTTGAAACGAATATGTACATTACAGTTTTCTTTGAATGTACTGAAATAAATTGGCCCTTACAATTTTAAACCATATGGAAGCGAATATTGCTGACCGAAATCAGTCACAACTAATAACATATACAAACTGTCTGATAGAAAACGGCAAGAGTTAAAACAATAGTTATTTGATTTTAGTGATTCAAAATTGTTCAATCAAAAACGTACAAGAAATGTTTAATAGAGGAAATAGCGAGGGTAGTAACTGAACATCTAAATTTTTTGAGTAAATATACTTAATCATTTTAGACAATTAGATAAATTTAATCTCATTTTTCTTTTAACACTACACATTAGCACAATACCTATGTTATTAATTGTTTTATTGACACATTTATTACACTAGTTTTCAATTTTAAATAACTATATTTACCTAGTTTGTCGTTGATTATTGCCTTTATTTCGAAATTTCTGTCCACCGTGTATGCAAGAGTACATCAACTGGTAATAAACAAGATCCTCTTTCATTTTCCGCGAAATGTTTTTTACTTGCTTCTATAGTTCTTGCCTCTCTTTTCCAAAACGTTGAAAACGTTTTTTTAGCAAATTCATCAATTTTTTCCTCTACTTCTTTGTATGATGCAAATGTATCACCAATCTTGAATTCACACATTTTAGAATGTAACTCACTATTAATTAGGAGAAACAATAATGATCATTCACACCACAAAGTAAGAAAGTTGTTAACTCTGTGTGTGTTTTGTTGTTCTGTGAACGACCGGCACGGTTTTTATGACGTCTTATAGTTACTAAAGGGAGCGCAAATAGTTCCCGTCTGACGGGACTCGACACCGCCGTGCCTAGAGTCCCGTCAAACGGGAACTATTTGCGCTCCCGTTAGCAACTTTATGACGTCATAGCAGTTAACGGGAGCGCAAATAGTTCCCGTTTGACGGGACTTTAGACACGGTGATTATTTAATTATTTTCTCTATGCATAACCTACAAAAGTTTGTCACTTTCATACACTGGCGGTTAGCGACACCGTTTACATTTTGGCTTTCGCCTTTCGTCATGCGCCGTTGCTCGTTTTCCGGTCTGTCGATTTCCAGCTGACTTTTTGTAGGCTAGAATAGGGTGCTACTAGATATTTAGGTATTATTATAGTGGATTTTGATTTTTGAGTTTTAAAAACAAGCACACGACTCACGAGTTTACAGTGAAAAAATGGACAATAAAAATACGACTTGTGGGATTTGCAATAAGAAGTTTAGTGAATATTATAATTTGCGTTTACATATCAAAAAATTTCATCCAGGTAAAGACAACCGACAACTTCCTTCACTGTAAAACATGTGAATTATGAATCACGTAATCCTTTTAGGCAAGCTAGATAGGTTAGCACCACTTAAAAAGTTTAAATGTTCTGCAGTTTGTAATGAGTGCAACAAAACTTTTGTTAAGTAATCGAACCTTAAGCAGTATGTCAAGAAATATCATAGTGGTAAGCAATTGAGTAATGGTAATTATATTTCTTATTATATTTTAATTTAGATAAATTAAATGAACTAACCAAGCCAAAGCATTACAGTTATGCATGTGATAAATGTAATAAACAATGTACACATTTACATCATTTCAAATATCACCAAAAAGCAAGTCATACAAAAAAGAAAACCCATGGTCTAAGATGCATCCTTTGTGAAAAAGGAGTTGAATTTACTTAAACATTTTCAAATAAGACATGATCTAAATATAGATAAAAAACTGTTTCAATTTGCGACTTTAGAGAAATTTGAGTCTTGGAAAAGACAAGAAGAAAAACAGACAAACGAATTTTTCATAATAGCACAAAATAGCAAAAAATCCATCAAGACAAATTATGTTCTCCATTACTCTGGGTTTTTCAAAAGTAAAGGGCACAATATAAGGTGCCTGAGAACTCATGGTTCGAAGAAAATAAATGGATATTGCCCAGCATTAATTTCTCTTAATTATTTAGTTAATGGAACATATGAAGTGCAATATATAAGTACACACGTAGGACACAGAAATGATTTAGGTCATTTAGTTTTAAGTGAAGCAGAAAGACAATCATTAGGTATAAAAATTGCAACAAAAATGCCATTTGAGAAGAGGAACAATGGAATAAGTGTTGATGTGTGGGTGAAAGAAGTAACTGGTACAGGATGTGTTTTGTTCTACAAACCTCAAGGTGAATGTTGTGATAAATATCCATTCCTAAAAAATGATGACTTTGTGTTAATACCTAATTATGAATCAAGGACAAAAAGAAATGTTGCAAAGGTATGCAGATGATTGCATATGTGTAGATGAAACCCATGGGTTAAACATGTATGATTTTAATCTTAATACAACTCTTATATTAGATGACATGCGTGAAGGCTTCCCATGTGCATTTATGGTTTCAAATCGTTCAGATGAGGATATCATGTTTATATTTTTTATGTCTGTCCAAAATACTTTAGGTAGTGCATTGAAACCAAAGATTTTCATGACAGATATGGCTCCAGTTTTCTATAATGTCTGGGTGCGAGTGATGGGTTTGCCTCAGCATAGACTCTATTGCACCTGGCACATAGATCGAGCATGGCGTAACAACTTAAATAAAGTGAATTCTAGAGAAAAGTAGGTATTCCCATACATATTATAACTTAATACAGACAATAAATAATCAAATGTTGAAAAACATTACTATATACATAATATGTAAATATTTTTTAGGTCGTCGTGTACAAACAGCTTCGAACATTGATACAAGAGAGATTGCAAAGCATTTTCTGCAATGATTGAAACGTTCTTGTCAAATCTATTATTAGACCCGGACACCATAGAATTCGGACGTTATTTTCAAGAGCATTATACTAAAAATATAGTCTTGGGCCTATTGCCATCGTATACATACTGGAATAAATACAAATATGCATATTGAAAACATGCATCATAGTATCAAGTACATTTATTTAAATGGAAAGATAAACAAACGTTTAGATAAGGCAATACACATTTTAATGAAATTTGTCAGGGACAAATTGTTTAATCACCTTTTAGTTTCAAATAAGGGTAAAGCCACATCAAAATTAAAAGAATTAAGAATAAGACACAAAACTAGCGAAATATTAAACGTAAATACAGTAGCTACTGAAGATGGTTGGATCATCCCATCATCATCGACACAAGAATTTTACCAAATAAAGGAAAAACAGATTAATTGTACTTGCAAGTTAATATGTACTTATTGTGAGAAGTGCATTCACAACTATGCATATTCTGGTTTAGACTCTGCAATAAAGTGGAATATGTGTAAACACATACATTTGTTATGCACATGTTTGAAAAATGAGAATGGTTTAAGCAACGATTCCCCCCCATCCAGTTACTTAGGTGTTTATATGTAGTACTTATATGTTATTTACTTCCCTATTTTAAATATTTTTATTATTTTAAATATTTAGGTTAGGACTAAAGAGACTGATATAACTTTTTTATTGAAGGTAAAATAATTTGAGGAGACAGTGTGACAAAATAAAAGGTAAAAATTTGTTCAGAGGTTTCAAGGTTTTGTTGGTGTTGGTTTTCTAATTTTTATAGCTTCTTAATATGCTTCAGTGTTTTAATATTTTGAGAATGAGTAATACATGCTACCTAGGTACCTATACAGCATGTTAAAAATTCGAGTGTATGCATAGGGATCTTGGTAACCATAAGAGATACAAGGCCGGTTAGATTAGGGCAAAGTAGTGCATTTTTATGGTCGTCAAAATGCCATTACAAAGTTTTAAGTAATTCTGAATTGTTCCTCCGGAATTTTTCGGTGAAAACCGAAATTTTATCTATTCCTTAAATTTTTGTCTGAGTTGATTTAAAAATATATCTTAAAATAATTGTCACTTTATCATTGCCACATTTTCCCTTTACAATACAGCGTTTTTTTAAATAATACCTAATGCAAAACTACATCTAATTTAAAATTATTCTAGAGGGGCTCACTCACTGAACTCTCACGTTTTACATTATTTTTGTCTGTCACAAAGAGGAAGATATATTTTTTAAGCATTCAAGCATGAAGTCGATGAGGTAAATTTTATCTTTGGTTCACCTCTCTCATCACTTTTTTTAAATAGGTTTTTACAGATTTTTGTATATCGTTTTTAAACTGCGGATCTAAAGTTAAACAAAGTTTTACAAATGCCCAGTTTGGGTGTTTTCTGTAGACTTTGAAGTTTATACACAGTTTTTATTACTATCAAACTATCACCATTGATTTGCGTCTGTTTTGAAATACGCGCGATGGTGTCTGCGCCAAATGCGGCAGCCAAAATGTAAACTGTGTCGCTAGCCGCTAGTCTTTCGTACTACCTTTTTCAGTTGTTTGGATAAGATCTTCATAACTGTTTTACATTTCGGTTTTAAAAGGCACATTCTTCTTTAAAAGAAAAATGAATACTGTTGATTGTTGTGTGTGTGATAAAAAGTTTAATAATAAAAGTAATGTAAATAGACATTTAAAGTTAATTCATGGCGTTAAAGAAATTAAAAAACCCTCCAATCATCTAAACATGCAGTGTGCATTGTGCCCTAATTCATTTTTCGACAACAGTACATTAAATGTGCATATGAAAGTGATTCATAGTGATCTTACAACAAAATCTACAAAGAATGGTGTTCTAAATGTATGGAATGTGAATCGACCTATTTTTCTAACAAAGTTGAACTCATTCATCATTTAGTTATCATAATTTCATAGAAGACTATGCTAATGAGAATTTTTTATCATTAAGTGGCAGGTTTAAGCATTGTTTAAGCAATGGTTCAAATTGCTAGAGAAAATGTAATTTAATATTTCTTACAGATTTTCATAAATGGCTTCAAGACGAAGAAAAGCTTTCCAAATTGGAATATATTCGTTCTAGTGGCAAAAAGAGTGGAAATATGTAGATGTACAACCTATTATTATGAATGCAATAGATCTGGTTTGTATATATTGTGATACTTCCTTATAAAACTAAGTACTATCCTTAATTTTAAGGTAAATGTCCAACTACTTTAACAAAAAGAAAATGTGAGTAGAAATCGCAAGGTTCTAAAAAAATTGGATGTGTTTGTACCAGCCATATTGTGGTAAAGGTGGATAATATTACTAAAACTGTAAATGTTAGATATTTAAGAACACATTATGGTCACAGTATTGAATTACAACATATTCGAATTCCTAAAACAGGCAAAAGCACAATTCGAGTAAACTTTTACTTGGAGTAACAGTACCTAACATTCTTGATTCAGTGAGGGTTAATTTGATAAAATACTTTGAATCAATAGATCTTATTACAAAAAGGATATATACATCATCAAAAAATCGTTTAAGATTGACATTGTGGATGGTGTAAGACATGTAGATGATGCAACAAGTGTCACTGTGGATCACAGTGTCAAAAAGATAAAAATAGTCACATTTTATTTTACAAAGCACAAGGAATCGAACATGATGATTTTCATCTTACTAAGGATAATTTTTGCTTAATTTTAATAAATAAATTACAAATAGAATTTCTTAAAAGCTATGCTGAGAAATTTATTTGCATCGATGGTACGCATGGAACTAATCCTTATGACTTTGAACTCACTACATTGATGGTAAGTGATAAGTTTAGTGAAGGTCTTCCTGTTGCATACATGATATCTGATCGAACCGATACTGTAATGTATGAAATTTTTTTTACACATATAAAATCAGTGGCAGGAAAGATCGAAACAACTACATTTATGAGTGACTTAACTGACACATTTTTTAATGCATGGGTTAGTGTGATGGGTGCAGTGCCACACAGATTATTTTGTTCATGGCATGTGGACCGTGCTTGGAAATCAAATTTGTCCAAGATTGTTTCAAATTGTCAAGAAAGTTCCATGAATAAGAGGAAAACTGTATACAAGGCATTGCAATTTGTTCAAACTATTCTTAACGTAGAAGAATTTGACCAATACTTTAAAGAATTCCTAACACGATTAAAAGAAGATCGAGACACGCATGCGTTTTATGATTACTTTGTTAAATACTATGGCTTATTGCTATAGGAAAGAATTGTTAATCAACACAAATATGTACTTAGAAAGTACTTGGATTAATTGGAAGGAAGGAAAGTTAGGCGATTAGACAAGAGTTTACATAACCTTATGAAATATAACCGAGACAAGCAAGTTGAAAGATTAATTAAAATAACCAAAGGTATTTTTATCGACTTTAAAAAAAATAGTTAAAAACGTGTATTTTATAGGTAAAAGTACTGATAGAATAAACAACATTCGTTCCAGTCACAAAACTGCAGTACATTCAGAATTTGAAGTGAAAGAATCAGAAGATGAAAATGGTCAATTTTTAGTAGCAAAAATAAAACTATGTATGTTGTTACACAAAAAACATCTTTAATATGCTGTTCTTTAGTATGTCATTCGTGCAAAACATGTTTTCATTCTTACTCCTGTTCTTGTTTAGATTTTTTTATAAAATCAAATATATGTAAACATATACATTATGTAAATAAAAAAAATTCTGTAACTGACAGCAGTACTAATAACGGATTAATTGACTTTAAATTGGCCAACATATCAAATGAAATTGAAAATTCTTTGCCTCATTTGTCTCAAAATTCAAATAACACTGAAAAATTGCAAACTAATTTAATAAATGCAGGTTTAGAATTAATTTCACTTGTAAAAGGTTGTAATAACTGCGAACAGTTAACCACTGCACTTAAACAAGTAAAAGCTGCAGTAAGTTTGTTAGGTAATACAACTTGTGTTTCACAATTCAATGCTTGCGTCAATAGTAATGTACAAAAACCTAGTAACAAAAAAATTATTAAACAAGTTTCACTGTTTGGCACAAAGAAAAAGAGGAAATTATGTAAAGAAACTTATAAAAAACCAAGTACATCAGAAAATACATATCTAAAATCTATTTTAAGCAAAGAATTGGATTATGTACGTAGGGACAGTTCAGATCATGAATATTGGTGACGCTGCTTGGTTTATTGATAAGTAGGTACAGTTCCTTTTTGTAGGACAAATAAGAAAATTATATGAAAACTATAAACTAATGCTTAAATTTAATATATATTTAATTTGTTTTGTTATTGATATTTATTTTAATTAAAAATTAAGATTTTGTGATCTTTACATCTGGGTAATATTTCAAACTATAACCCATAAGTATTTTATCAAACTTTGCTAAAATATTTGAAATAATACTTTATGATGCAAGAATTTATCAAGATATGTTGGCAATATGCGTCATTAGACCAACACGGATAGCCATAGGCAAGTTGATCAAGGCTTTTGACAAGGTGAACCATAACATACTAATTCAAAAATTATACAGTTTTGGATTTTCTGACTCGCTTTTAAAGCTGTTTAAATCTTATTTCCAATGTAGAGTTCAATTTTTAGCCTATTGACTGTGGCTGCCTTTACGCTATTTGTTTTAAACAGTCAGCCAAGAAAGTTTTATATTAATTTAATTATAACTTCCTTGCTTTCAGCGGTCAAATGGGGGTATATAAGTCACGTTTGTGCTACCCTAGCCAACACATGCTAGCGGAACATGTTCCAGTTACGTCAACCTCAAGATTTTGTCGTTTGAGGTTACATAAAAAAATTTGCAATTGCTTTAAAGGAACGAGTTTGCTGTTTAATAAGAAATTATGGAGCAGGTACCTTTTAATTTTTATATCGTTTATCGGTAATTTATATTTTCCTTTTTTTAGCCTGTGTACATTTGTTCTGTGTGCAATGCAAATGTAGGGAAAACCACGTCAACTGCAAAGCACCATGAATGCATGCAGGGTCATGAAAGCATATGGATAGTGGACAATTACATCTATCCATATGATCCTACAATGAACAATTCGCAAAGTGAAGAATTCGTTACTCAACTGAGGGACATCTCTAACGGTAAGTACACTTTGTGACAGTATACTTCTAAATTCCTTATAATAGGAATCTACTCAAATTTTTAGAATCTAATGCAATTGTGGACAGTGACGAACAATGTTCTGTTACACCACAGCTGTGGTCACTTAAAGCAAAGAAGTTACTAATAGAATTATACCCTAAATATTTTAAACGCTTTTCCGATAGACTCATTGTTTCTAAGGAACAAATGTTTGTAAAACTAACAGCGGGATTAAACAAGTATGGATACAACTACACAGCTATACAGGTGAAGTGCAAGTGGCGATGTTTTAAGAAAAGTTATAAGAATTTTATTAAGCACATAAAAAGTACGGGGCAAGGGTATAAGAAGTTAGAATTTTATGAGGAGCTTCACAATGTATTTCAAAAGGAACCCAGGTTTTACCCAGAAGTACTTACTTCAAGTGTAATGACAACCAAAAAACTAGAAAACGAAAATGTACTGCCCCAAAATGAGAATGTGCTTCGAACCAGGTAGTTTTACCTTCAAACTATAGCCTTTGCTAAGATATTTTTTAGTAAGACACCATCTGCCAGTACCAGTGCAATCACTACTATTACGCAAAACCGGCCTCAAACTTCTAATATTCTAAAGAAAGGTTACAAACCTACGTCCATTGTTCTAGAAGGAATACAAATTGAAACGAGACAAAAAAATGACCTTACTGAACAGAAATTAGTCATAGAAAAGAAAAAAAACCAATTATTAGAACGTAAGTTGGAACTAATGGAGAAATACTTAGCAGGGAAGGCAGAGTTATAATTGCTAATATGTGTTCATATATGTATTTGATAATAATAGTTTGTTTATAAGTAGCGTAATTATAAATTAATGTATGTTTCGCCGAGTACACATTCTTTATAAGACACTTGCAATGTAATTTCTTTTTGCCACACCAGAGGTTGCTTCAAAATTCATATTGGTATCTGCAACAGTAATATTTACATCTTCTACTGTAGTGAAATCCAGTGGATTATCTTCACAATCAAACAACAGTTTATCCTGTATTTGACATAAATTGTACAACACACAACACGATTTCACCAGGGCAACAACCCGTTCAATTTTGCGTAGCTTTACATGGCACAACTCATGAAATCGTTGCTTGAGAATGCCATTTGCATGTTCCACTTTGATTCGTAGTGAGCTATGTACTGTATTATAGCGTGTCTGTATTCTATTCAGATGTCCATTATCTTTGTACGGAGTAAGGCAGAAATCCAGGCATGGATAAGCCGAATCTCCTAAAAGATGTCCATCTGCAAGAGTTTATGTCCATTTTTCTATTGTTTAATAATATACAAATTAACTTGACATAATTCTGATAGTTGCGGATATATAAAACTGGATGAGAATACACGGGCATGTGCACAGAACCTGGATACCCAATAAATGCATCCATTATTTTAAATTTGTCATCGCATATAATTTGTATCTGTATTGAATGGTAATGCTTTCTATTACAATATGATTCTTGATGTTTTCTAGGTCGGTCTATTTTAATATGTGTCCCATCTATAAACCCTAATTTACAAATTTATTTTAGGTACAACAGTTTGTCAACTTCAGTGATCTCGCCAATAACATCGGGAAATCGAGTTCTTCTGAATATTTCTGCTTTGGTCTGCTGTATTTGTTGTTGCGAAGGCCACTGAATGACTTCAGCAGCCATTTCATCAAAAACGCATTCATACGCGTTATTACTTCAAATAACGTCGATACTGTGATGTTGAACCGATCACTAACATCTATGTAAGTACAGGAGTGACCCACATACCACAAAAAAACTTCCAAATGTTTTCTTGGTTCGACAACATCCTTTCCTTTTGCTAAAATGTTAGTACTTCAGTAATTTTAACTACTTATTAAAACAAAATTTACTATGAAAATGTTGCAAGAAAATTTGGCTTTCAGAAAATCGTGCTTTTAAACTGTTCATTAGGTCCTTTGAGATTCGAAAATGAGTTTTAAACTCATTATCGTTGTTTTTGCCCTAACTTGTTTTGTCTAAAGTAAAAAACTTGACTTCAAGGTTATTGTCATAAGTTGACGTTGAAATTAGTTGGTGCGCGCTGCATTTCTAAAACGAATAAAGCTATTACCTCGTATATGGTTTAGCCGCGCCACAGCCATCTTTAAATTTAAAGATGGCTATGAGCCGCGCTATAATACGGAGGTTTTAAAGCACAAAGCAACCACCAATAGAGGAATTTCGTCAATATTAAATTTGTATAATAATTAGCACCACACAACGGTTGGGGCCAAAAACAATCTGCTGTAAATTGGCGGTAATTACAAAATACCAGCAAAATTTTGTGGTTAAAATTAAATTAAATTTTTTTTTTTTTTTGAAAATTTAAATCAAATTTGTAAAAAACTTTAAACCTTAAAATAAAATTCTTGCTGCGTTATTTCTTTCTACGCAAAATTACCTTCATATAGATATTGGTTGTCTCGCAATCTGAATGAACTAAATGACCCGATTATTTTAATATATAAGATAATTTAAAATTGCAAAAGGTATTTTTAAATAAATGTTTTGCAACATCGCATTACAATAACTTTTTCTTTATTAATAATAATTCTTTATTGTCAAACAGTACAACCAATTGGACATTCAAATTGGCCTTAATAGCCAATAATCGAGCTCAAATCACTATAGTTAACATCAGATACAGTAGAAATAGTATTAAAGTTTTTGCACATAACATAAATAGGAGATTTGCATAGCAAATTTGTGTTTGGTCTAGAAGGTAATTGTCTGGCGTGTAATATTTGACACTAGAAACTTCGTTTGTGATAGCAGTGCAGTACAATCAAGTGAGTGTAGGCTATATTTAGTCATCATAGATGTTAGATCTGTTCCCTGCTGTGAATATATACAAGTTAATTCGTAACATACATATTTTTAAAATCTACGCTGAACCGATTCAATGCTGTTCATGTGGTTCTTGTATATTGAGTACCAAATAATCACACCATATTCAAACTTAGAGCGAACTAAGCTAATATATAAAGTTATTAAGCACTCAACATTCGAAAAATTTTTACAAGTTTTAGTTATGAGGCCTAATGATTTACAAACAGGTTTAACTATATGAGAAATATGACCATCAAAAGACAACACAGAGTCAAATATGTTACCGACATCCTTCATTATTTCTACTTGCTCCAAAACAACCATGAATATTATAATAATACGTAATTAATTAAAACGCACTTATAAATACAAATTGATTAAAAAGATACTAATAAGTTTTGGTTATGAACGAATAAGTTCAAAAGTAAATATGTAAATAGCAGTTCTACAACATAAAAACAAAATTTACATCGATTGGGGCTTCTATCTCGATAGCTCAGCTGGTTAGAACGCCACTCCTGCAAAGTGGATGTCGTAGGTTCAAATCCTACTCGAGGTAAACTTTTTATTTATATATTTAATAAAATTAATTATAATTTTTATATAAAAAGATACTAACATTATAAAATTGACTTAAACATTATGTAATAAATTTAAATGCGCTTAAATATTTTTCTCTTGTTTTGTTATCTCTTCAATGCCATTTTTTTTTATGTTATCCACATTCGCGGATGGATGTTTTGCTATAAATGTAACAAATTTGTCATCTTTACCATTAGCAATAAAATTTACTTTTTTCACCCAAAAATATAAGCTATACTTCACAAATGACTTGATAATTACCTCCACAAAATTAGGATAATCACTACATACTAAACTTTCAACTTCTACATTCTTAATTAAATAATTACTTAAATGTATAGACAGCTTTGACAAATGACAAAATTAGGGGATTATATAAAATAAAATTGAAAAACATCTACTACTAATCAAAAAAAAATTTGTTCAAGGTACTGTTAAAGAGGAGTTAGGATACGTCCTGGCTTCTATAAAATCTCCATAATCGCCTTTTTGAGTTACATTACTTAAATTATGCACACATATTTTACAATTTGTTAAACGCTTCAATTTTTTTACTACAAATCCTGCCATATAATTTAATATGCAACGACCAATTCGTGTTCGCCTGATTGATATATTGTTGGGAATTTGGCAAGAAGTAACAGTTTCACTGTTGTCTAAATAGCTTACCCCTGGTAAAACCTCATCAAGCACAAAACATCTCAAACTATCCAATGCACCTTCAGTTGTATCTTCTTCACAATTACTATTAGGTGAATGTACAGACATAAAGTTACTTACTATTAAAGCCTTAAAAGACTTCTTAAAAAGTGCTACTGAAGGATTACTATTTTGAACACCATGTGCTCGTATACAGCCAAAAAAGTTTTCTAGTGGGTCTCGAAGACACAAATAAAATTTTCTATGCTTCACTAAAAGTATTTGTTTTAGGCGTATAAAACCTTCTAATGTGAAAATTAAATTTTTTAAGGGAGGCACCAATACAAATTTGTTTTGTTTTTTATTATGAAACCTCATAGTCTTCAAAACTTGAATTTGTTCCCTCCAATAAGTTTCATGTTGCGAAGTGGCAGTTAAAGCTCCTTTCAAAACTTTACTGGCAGGTGCAATTTTGCAGTGGGAATTGCAGCTATCAAATAGTTTGTCCAGTAAAAGTATGAGTTTTGCAGTATCACTTGCCTCCATAGTTAATCCTTGAGAATTTTTGATCCCTAAAACAGTGCCATAGAGTTGTTGAAGTAATACTAGTATTTTTGGAACTGACCCCATTTACAAATTCGATCCATCAAACTGCCAACTTTGTTACTAAACAACTGTGTGCAACATGAAACTTTCATTTTATTAATTTTATTAGGAATAACATGCGCTGCAGAAAGAGTAGGACAAATCTATTTTCCTCTTCTATATCCAGAAGGTAGAATTGGATTATGTGTTCCCATTTTGCCAGTATCTTTTGACCATCTAATTCAAAATGTAAATTTTTTGTTAGTACATTATTCCTCAATCCTTTAAAAATATGTGGGATATCATATATATGGATTATTTCTTCACCATCTACCAAATAACCGTGACAATGATTATCCATGTGATTTTTTTGGCAATGCAGTGCTGTTTCCCTCAGAAGCAAATTTATTACTGCTCGATTGTTTGCACCTTGGTCACACACAGAGCACACAACAGTTAATCCAATTTTTTTTAATTCTGTGATAACTGCAACCAGCAATGTTTTTAACGTCCATGATTTCATTGGACCACATGAAAATGCATAAGCAATTGGCTGCTTCCACTTGCGAAAAATTCCTTTCACAAAGAACACTGTAGCATGATCTGCGAGGCATGGTTTCCTTACTGTCCCATCATCATGTACACCTTCAATGAAATCTTCATTTACATTATATTGCAGATTCGTGTTTAAAGATATCTCATCAAACAATACAGCACAATAACGATCATGTGGTTTCATTTTTTCCACAGTTGTTTGTAAGGCATTAAAAATCTTCATATCAATACCTGTTTGATATGGAAATTTGTTTAAAAATTTAATCAATGTGCCTTTACTAGGTAAAGCAAACATTTTTGAAAGCAGCCTGTAACCTCGACCACTACATTTTAATAAAGTTATAAAATTTTCTCATTTGTTGTGTACCTTCTGTTCTGAGGTTTTTTCTTTTGATTTTTAATTTGACACAGTATAAAATTATATGTAACAGCATTCACATGCTTCATTAGATTTTTAAATTTATCTGATTCACACAGGATTTTGGCATTGGCCAATCGGGTCTGGTACGACTGGATTCTTCTGGATAGATTTGATGTCTTTAAACACACCTACAAATATAATCAAGATTTTAAAAATAAGCTTCATTTCTCATAAACACAAAGTAATTGTTACCTTCAGAAAGAATGGGCGTTTTGTTGTCCAATGAAGGGTTATTAGGTTGTGCGAAAGATGTGGATGGTTGATTATGAATCACAATGCTGTCACCTTCACATAACGAACTGGAGACTACAGGTAATTCTGAAAAGTTGGTACATTCAGACAGATGTGTACACGTGTGTGTATATAAAGTTAATGTACAATTAATCTTCATCATATAGCAATAAAGAAATAAATATAAAAATTAAACATCAAGTTAAAAATATAAGTACCTTTATCAAGACATTGTCTTTTTGAAGGAGGACCAACATTAACTTCAGTGTTAGCATCGGCATGTAAAACATGAGATACAGAAGGATGTAATAAAAAAGGTGTGTAACGTAGGTGTATCGTATAATAAATTTCAAATTATACTTAGTAATTATAAGGTAATGAAATAATAAGTTCTCCAAAAAATACTAACCTTACACCACTTATAAATGTGCCTTTGGCTCAGTCGGTTGATTAATAGGGTAGATTCAAATAAAATGATTTGCTTAATTACCACTTACCATCAATAATAAAGAATGCAAAAAAATGAAGTTATCTCGGGCGCCAAATTGTCTTTTTTTAAATTATCGGGACAATTAAACCGACTTTACAAAAATGTAAAAAATAACAATATACAGACTGTGTTTATTGAATTAAATGTAATGATGAAATAATGAAGGTCTTAAAATTATGCTTAAAACACTACATAAATACCTTAGAAATTTTTGTACACAAACTTTTCTTTTTGACAACCTCTGGTATCTAAATATGATTACGGAGAGGTTAACAGGATGAAGTCATTCTTACGTCATCATGGTGCAATGTTGACATAATATTATCAGCCACACCCCAAACTGAATTTATCTTTAAAAAAATCCGTATAAATTTCTTCTTAAACCTTTTAAATCCACTTCTTATTGCATTATTTGGAAGTATCCATTCAAAAAAATGCGTACTTAAAATTCAATTATGTTGTGAATTGAATTAATGATAAACGTACAATTAAAGTAAAAATTGGTAAAAAATACGTAAAGAAAAAACATCAAGAAAACGCCTAAAAAGAACCAAATGCTTTAATTTTATGTAAATGTATTAAAAATATCTCTTACCACCAAATTGATGGCGCTTTCACATTAATTTAGATAAAATCACAAAGAAGCAGCTTCATGCTTCGACATTAAACAGGAAGTGAAAATGGAGGCTTTCGAAGTAGATGAAGAGGTCATGCGCACAAGACATCAGCAGAATACTTAGCGCAGACGCGTTATGTATCAGATAAGAAATGAATAAAAATTGAAAGCAGGATTATAAATCTTTACGAAGGTATGCACTATGTAGATATGCAAATTAAGTTGCCTACCTCATACCAATATTGTAAAATAATTAAAATTTTCTTGTATTTAGAACTAAATGAAGGAAAGATTCTAAATTGAGGTATATTTTATACAACACAAAAAAGAGTTGTTACAAGGACTGATGTGAGAATCTAATGTAAAAAGATATAATTTGTAAAATAGATAACATTTTTAGTGAAGAAATCACTTACAGTAATTGTGCTCAGGCAGAATATCTGGGTTTGCAATTTGTTCAGGAAGGAAAAGAGTCGGGACAGCATCTACCATTAAGCCTCTCCTCGTACCAGGGACAATGTACTTCGCCTCAAAATGTCTTTCACAAACTTTATAGGATTCATAGACAGTCTCCGAGTTTAAATTAAAAAGTTTATTATTAGAAATATTTTTCAGCCACAATGTGTAAAATTCATCTTTTAGGAAATCTATGTCTTTTACTAACTACATCACTACAATTTGGAACACAACACTTTTTTTTCATTTTTAAAAGAATTTAACGCTTACACTTTACTATAAAATCGGTACACAGACAGAACCACAGTAGAGTGAGGTTATTATGCGCAAAACAAGTGACAAACGTTAGTGGCAACTAGCGCTATTAGCGGATGGGCCAGGCTTTAACAAACTATCTAACAGGCGCATTTCAAGAAATTCCTCTATTGGTGGTTGCTTTGTGGTTTTAAAGGAGCGACTAAAGATGGGAACCCGTTCCTAGAGGTGGGCACGATGCATAAATGTTCCAAAAATATCGATTTTTGACGTTTACATCGGTGTTTTTCCATTCGATATTATTGGTTAACATCGATATTTTTTGCGATGTTTCCTTTAACTTTTCATTTTAATTTAAACCGAAAAAATTAAGTATAACAAACAAAATTGATCGATATCTATCCACAATTAGTTAATAAATTAAACATTAAAAGAACATTTGACTTATTATTTATTACATGTATGTATATTATTTCACTAGACTATTATAAAAATGCCTACTTGCATAAAAAATTTGGGTATTTCTACACAAGACACAAATGCGGCAGCATCAAACAATATCAGTAATGCGTTTTTCTAAGAAATTATTTTATGACGTTCCATCATCTATATAATGCAAAATTTCAGGGTTAGCTTGATAATAGTATATTATTTTATAAGGAGCTAAAGTGACACTTTTTGTGGCGAATCTGTAGGTTTGACGGACGAACGTGGTGAGTCCGGCAAATACAGATGAGTCACAAAGAGTCACTTTGCTCCGCATAAAATATAATATTTTTTCTTCAAACGTTTTTTGCACTTAAATGTGAAATAAGGAAAAATATTTAGGTTGTGAAAATGAGGAATAGTTAGATTTACTTAGCTGCTCTGGCAAGCAGCAGTAGACGTTGCTAGGTTTCCTTGAAAACAATGCATTAAACAAGTTGAAAATTGTGAAGATTCTCCGTGTTATTGTAAGTATTTTATTAAACTTTTTGTTCCTATTTGTGTAAATTAAAATATTACATTGTTAGGAATATTATGGATTTGGAGAACTACACGGCGTCAGAAATTACTGAAGCGGCTAATACAGCAATAAATGGTCTATTACCTACAAGATCGAGTAAAATCTATGAACGCGCTTTTCAGCAATTTATAAAATAGTGCGATGAAAAAAATATTAAAAGCTACTCAGAAACCGTAATCTTAACTTATTTTTCCGAATTAGCAACAAAAATGAAAATGAAAAGCTCGACAATGTGGTCCCAATATTCGATGATAAAGTCGTTATTGGGCATTCGAAATGGCGCAGATATAAGCAAATACATGAAACTTCGTGCATATCTAAAGAAGCAGAATGAACGATACACCCCAAAGCAGGCCAAAGTATTTACAAAAAGACCAATTTAACAAATTTTTATCGGAAGCGTCGGACGAAAAATACTTGGCAATGAAGGTAAGAAATAGAATGAAAACAAGTCTTTATATTTTGTATTTTCTTTAGATAGTTTTGATTATTGGTATCTCTGGGGTATGTCGTTGCGATGAATTGGTGAAGATGTAGACGACATTGAGAACCTGAAAACTCTGCTAGATATTAAAATTCCAGATAGCAAAACAAAAAAAAATTAAATCATTTACAGTTGTAGGGGAATCTTTCCTAAATTTATATACCTAACAAATATGTTGCTTTGCGCCCACGAGATATGAATGATCGCCAATTTTTTGAAATATGGAAATGGAAAATGCTCAAGAGCGGTGATGAAAATTCATAAAATAAGTAGTGTTCCTAGGGAGGTAACTTTTTTCTTAAAATTAGCGAACTATACAGAATACACAGGGCATTGTCTAAGAAGAACCTCAGTTACAATGTTGGTGGACGGCGGCGCAGATTTAATTTGCTTGAAGCGCCCTGGTGGCTGGAAATCCAGCACTGTAGCTGAGCGTTATATTGAAGACTCTCTAAAGAAGCAGCCTTTAAAATTTTTGCACCTAGTGCAAGCGCCACGAGTACAGAAGTTCGTGTAGGAGAGGAAAAATTAAAGACCATTTCCAGAGAACGCAGCGAGACCTCCACTGTTACCTCTGGCGGATTTTATTTTGGAGAAAATGTTAGTTTTAATTATTGTACTTTTAATTTTTATAACTCTAAACAATAAACTTGTTTTCGTTGTTTTCCAAATTGGGTGTTTGAGTTATTAACTTTCATTACTTTTGCAACCGTTGCGAGGTGATGCAAAAGACTATTGCAGCCGCCGGTGAAAATGTCAAACTTTAACGTTGTCAGGTGAAGTTTAAAATGTCATCTTTTATTGACGTCTGAAGAAAAAATGGTTTGTTAGCTAAATCATAATAATCAGATCACTCAGAAGAGAATAATCAGCGTTACACGTCTTTCATGTCGTGTTTATTTTCAGTTCAGTGCGTTTTTAATATAAAGTATTTAGCGATTATAGATATTTTGCAATGGCTCCTCCAAAAAGTGATGTGTGGAAACATTTTTTAAAAAATAATGATGGAACTGCTACCTGTGCTGGACCGTCACAAGAACAAGACAGTGAAATGCTCGAATCAGCTTCTGTGATGCAGGATGCTGATGATGACACACACCATACGACGACTACAAATACTATTGAACATAGTTCAAGTACAGTTACAGTTTGTAGTGAAAGAGGAGAGGCTGGTGTAATCGCTGCAAGTGCATCGGCAAGTAGTAATAGTGGCATTAAATGAAATTCCGCTACATTACAGCAATAAGTAAAACAGATGCTTGGAAATATAACATCTTATGGAGAAGGAGGTAGAAAATTTCAAAGTACTACGAATGAAATTTGGTTTATAATTTGTAAAGATATGCAGCCGTTAAGCGTAGTTGAAAGTGAAGGCTTTCGATACTTAATAAAGAGCATTATAGTACCTCAATATAAGTAACCCAGTAAATATACTTTTACCCGTAGACTGGATACAAAATATGAAGCAGTATCATATAAGATAAAAGACAAGTTTGTAAACATGTGGTCGAACTGGTATAATAAATTTAATAAAAAATTAAAGAAATAAAGAAAAGCTATTTTTTTTTTTAATTATCTCGGAACAACTAAACCGAGTTTGTTAACAATAAAAATTTTATCAAAACGTAAAAAAATAAAAATATACAAATATGTTTATTGACAGTTAATGTGATATTATTAAATAAAATATATCTTAAAACTAATTGTAAAAAACCTTAAAATACTGAAAAATCATTACATAAATACCTTTATAAAAGTTTTGTACACACATTTTTTGATAACCTCTGGTATCTAAATGTTTACGAAACGGTCAACCAAGGTGATGTCATTCTTGCATCATTATTGCGCAATATCTTAAATAATGTCAGCCACACCCAAAAGTGGAATTATCCATATAATTTAATCTTCATGAAATTTAAAAATCCATTTATTGCATTTCTTGAACTTTTCAATGCAAAAATTGCAAGTGAAAATGCAGTAAAAAAAATGCCGTAAAAAAAAGTGCCTGAAAAGAGCAAATGTTTTAATTTTTATTATAACAAGTTAAAAAATATCTTACCATCAAATCAATGGCACCTTCACATAAATTTTAGGAGAAAAACCACAACAAAGCTTCCTGCTGTAATGTGCATCAGGAAGTGAGCAAAATGGATCCTTAGGAAGTAGGATGAGGTCAGATGATGATCATGACGCGTTGCGCAAACGTATTTGAGCAGAAAACAATTTATGGGAATATAAACCTTCCAGAAATATACACTATGAATATATGCAAATTAAGTTGCCTACCACATACCTATATTTCAATAATTAAAAACTTTTCTTATGTTTACAACTAAATGAATCAAAGACCTTAAATTAAGGTATATTTCAATACAACTCAAAAAAGGGTTGTTACAAGTTGGCAAGTATTTATTCTATTACAATCACTACTGATATTTGGAATGACATAATGCAAACAAGAAGTTTTTTGGGAGTTACGGTGCACTATGCAGACCAAATGAAAGTTTCCTCATTTACACTAAGAGCATTCGATCTAGAAATTTGCGACAAACGACACGTACGAAAGGAAAAAATTACAGCTGTTGTGACAGACAGTGGCGCAAATATTGTAAAAGCAGTGTATTTATCTTTTGGGAAAAATTTACATATATCATGTTGAGCTCACACACTGAATTTAGTAGCAGAAAAATCAATCGAAGGTGTGCCAAATCTATTGGAAATTATTGGTAAAGTAAGGAGCATCGTCACTTGGTTCAAGCAGAGTGTAGTAGCCAGTGATGAATTAAGAAAACACTTCAAAAAAATTAATCCAAGAAGTCCAAACACGTTGGAACTCCAAATATTATATGTTAGAACGCTTGGTAGAGTTACGAGTTGAAGTTAACGAGATGATAATCCGGCGCGTTACAGCTCGAGCAATGGTAAACGCACTACAAATTCAACAAATAGAAGAAATCCTAAAACTATTACCGACCTTGGAACTAGTTACTAAGGAGTTATGGGGTGAAAAATATGTGACGGCAAGCAAAATTATTCCGTTGATTTCTTGTCTTAAAAATGAAATTCAGGCCATCGATTGCAATCTAGAAATAAGGATAAACATAAAAGATACATTACAGTCTGAATTACAAAAACGATTTGGCCACATGGAGGAAGTACGTTTATTAGTAATAGCTACTTTACTTGACCAGAGATTTAAGCGAATTCATATTCAAAATCCTTTAGCCTGTTCCCGAGCCGTGCCCCATATAAAAAGAATGTTGCCAGCAACTGAAGAAGAACAGGATGATAAAGCAGAAGAAACTAGACAAGGAAAAGAGAATATAAAAGATAAATGTTCAATTATTTATTAATTCTTTTACGAGTATTATTTAATCTTAATTTTTCAGAGCAATCGTTCAGCCTTCGGAGCCGTCACCACGAAGTTGCAAAGAGAAATTTGGAACTTTATGGCCTGGGTCAGGGTGTTGACAGATCGGCTGAGTTAACACAGTACCTTCAGAGTCCCTTGGAAAAATTTGATGAAAATCTATTAAAACATTGGGAGGAAATGAAGAGTATATATCCTCCACTATAAAAGATAGCTTCAAAATATTTAGGCGTTGTTGCAACTTCAGTCCCATCCGAGAGACTGTTTTCAAATGCAGGACAAATTTTAACTCAACAACGCAACAGACTTGCAGGAACAAGACTGTGATTCAAATATGTTTTGAAATGTTTACTTTTTTTTATTTACGTGCTAGCTAGTCTAGTGTTAATGTGTTAATAGTGTTTTCACTGTTTTATACTATTTGGTTTTCAAATGTAGGTACCTATTTTGTTGTCTATGGATATTTTTTCATATAAATTGTATTTGTATTACATTTAATCCGTTAAATGAGAATAAATGAAAAAAAATGTTTTTTTTACTGATAATTTTTTTATTTTTTATATATCTTTAAAAACATCGATGTTTAGAAATATCGATATTTTCTAGCCGATATTTTTATAATACCGATTGTCTGTATTTGATATATCGTTTGATGCCAACATCGATGTTTTTAAAATTTTGCCCATTCCTACCTGTTCCTTGATCTGCGTCTGCACTTAAAAACCCGCCGTTTTTGTAAATTAACCTAAGATTTTTGATTTTTCGTTTATCTTGAGAGGAGATACGATAATAATTTAAAGCAACTATTGTGATATTTTATCACGTTAGTGACTAATACTTTTTACTGAGTGGCGCATGGCTTTATGTGTTTTTATTTATTAATTGGTGCCGTTTACAGTGTCGTAGTGGTATTTTATTTTGTTTTTATTGGGACTGCATTTAGATAGGTACGATTAGTCTCTGCGATTAGTAAACTGCCAGTAGATTGTTTAGAGTGTGGTAAGGATTACTCCACTCAATCTATTCTTAACAAACACATGAGGATAATTCCTAACAAGGAGCAGTGACTAATACCTTTTACAGTGTGGCGCATGTTTTTTGTGTTTTTATTTATTAATTGGTGCCGTTTGCAGTGTTGTAGTGGTATTTTATTTTGTTTATATTGGGATTGCATTTAGACAGGCACGATTTGTCTCTGCGATTAATAAACTGCCAGTAGATTGTTTAGAGTGTGGTGTTACTCCACTCAATCTAATCTTAACAAACACGTGAAGATAATTCTTAACAAGGAATAGTGACTAATAATTTTTGCTGTGTGGCGCATGTTTTTATGGGTTTTTCTTTATTAATTGGTGCCGGTTACAGTGTTGTAATGGTATTTTATTTTGTTTATATTGGGATTGCATTTAGATAGGTACGATTAGTGAAATGCCAGTAGATTGTTTAGAGTGTGGTAAGTGTTACTCCTCTCAATCTAATCTTAACACATGAGGATAATTCTTAACAAGGAACCGAAACAAACTGAATGCTTCTCGTATAGAAAGTACACATGCATTGAATGTTGGATTAACTTTAAATGTAATGGTGACCTAAGAAAACATTTAGAGGGTAGTCACAACTTTAAAAATATTGTGAAAGGACATCATTTTGAAAATTACAATGGTAAGTACAACTGGTTTGGAGCAAACTTATAATTTATTTTTTTAGCATAACCATTCTTTTATGTTTGTGACTTAATTTTTAATTATACTGAACAATTTAACTTTTTAGTTAGAAAAATACTGACAGTTGCATTTGTCTCACTGTTGGGTAACAGTGCCCAATACTGGACAGCTCCTGTCTAACAGTGGGACATTAGCTATTTTTACATTACACACTTTAAACTTCTTCTAGTAAAATACTATTTGCAAACAAACATATTTTTCTATTATTTAAACACACGGTGGCAAAAAAAAAGTAATAAAAAAGTAATTCTGCGCACTAAATTAAAAACAAAACGTCCTACCTAATATTCACTGACCTAAAGTCTATTTCAAAAGTAAAAGATGCCTTTTGACGACTTGTATGCCCACAGAGAATTGGTGGTGGCATAATAAATTTAATGTCCATTATAGCAATCACAGATTCATCAGCAACATCAGGGAATACAAACTTATTAGTACCATTTTGTTGATTCCTTAAGAACGTGACTTCAAACTCTTCACTGGACTTAATTGTTTTAAGAACCTTTCCAACGAAATAAATCTTTCTTGTGTCTGGTTTTACGGCAAACTCAACTAGAACAAAATCTTTTTCTGTCGGAATTCTGTGTAGGTCTTGAAAATCATCTAGATCGATTATTACAAACGACTCATCTCCTGATGAAGAATCTCGTATTAGTTCATCTTCGGAGCTTTCTGAATCATCAGAAGACATTTCTTTTTTTCCATTTTTAATCTTTACTGCATCTTCCGCAGTTTTGTATTCATTTCCAAACACTTCTTTTTTTACTTTTTTAGTATTCAGTTCCTTAACTTTATCTTTATTTTTGCTTTACTTGCTCTTGCTAAGCTCCCTTCTTCAATTGCGTCCTTTTCAGGGGTGTCCGTAGCTATGATACTTCTTCCCGTTTTTCGTGTTTTGGTAGACTTACGAGCTTTTGCTTTTGGATAACCTGTAAATTTCTCAGGACTTGTGAAATTATTTTTTACTTGCTTTTTTTCTACAACTGCCGTATTTTTCTGGTTATGGATATCGTCTGTTAATGAGGTGCTGGAAATAAGTTTGGTATCATCGTTTTCAGTTTCTCTAATTTCCGCTTCATTTGGCTGGAAATTAACACCTTCTGATAATAAGGTGCTGGGAATAATAATTTCAGTATCATTATCTTCTGTTTACTCCGTAAGTGGCCGATCTGTAGCAGAGCTTGGCATGATATCAATGCCAGTAAACACCTATGCATCGAAGGGGTACATTCCATATGTCTTAAATGCATTTATTATATTACATGGGGTAGTCCCTTTTTCATGAGCAATACCAACACATTCAGCTACCTCATATAACGAAAGTGGTTTACCCTGATGCCGCACCATCCAGCTATCAACTGCTGCATTATACACTGCTGAAAAAGTGTTAAAAACGCCAACATCCAATGGCTGAATTTTATTTGAGGAGTGTGGTGGAATTGTCAATATTGTTATCCCATTAGCCTTTGCTAAATTGAGTGCAGCAATACTAAGATGGCCATCATGGTTGTCGAAAATTAGAAGTGATGGGTTTTCTTGAGAACTATTCGAATATTTAATGAAATGTTTGATCGCCTCTATAAATAAGTCCGCATTCATCCATCCATTAGGAGTAGCAAGTCGCAGTGTGCCAGACGGGGCTCCTTGAAGCATGTGCTCTTTAAAGTGTGTTCTAGGAAACACCATCGCCGGAGGTAAGTCTTGGCTTGTAGCATTAACTATGCAACAAGTGGTAACAAGGGTGCCTCGCTCTCCACTTGTCATCTTGTTAACTTGCTTAACACCTTTAACAGCTAATACTTTCTGAAATTTTTGAATAGTAACGGTTCCCGTCTCGTCTAAATTAAAAACCCTTCTTCCGTCAGCATAACAGGAACTTCTGGAGTAAATATCTTTTAAATTTTTGTAAAATATTGACACATTGTGCCGATTAAAAGATGTTGCACGAGACAAGCTGAAACCCTCCGGTGCTCTCAACGACAGTCGTGCATGCCTATTACGAAAACCACGAAACTATTTTAGACCTGCCATTTGATTATCATGCCATTTGTCAGGAATTTTTGTTTTGTTTTCAACAGCCACTTCAAAGTCAAGTTTTGTACAATTGGTAATTGTTAGCCCATAAAACATTCTTGAACACTGTATGGTATAGTTTACTAGTGATTCTTCCTCTTTATCCGTAAATATTTTATTCACTTGATAATTTGGAGCCATTCTGATTTCAGTGCCCTCTTCAGACAGTTTAACATATTTGGCTAAAGTTTGAAACGGAACCTCTTTTAAAGCAACAAATGTTCTTAAACTTCCGCCTTCCTTAACTAGATGTACTGCTTCCCTCATCGTTTGCTCTCAACAATTACCAATTTTGTGTTTTTTTTGGGTCCATTATAATCTAAAATACGAAAGAGGAACCTCATGTTATACGTATCAAAAATATATGTCAAACAGTGAGACATGTCTCACTGTGGTGCACCTCATTTCGTCTCACTGATGGACATGCTCGTTTCATCGCCATTTTATTTAACATTTATTTTAAAATAAAAGATAATCAAATGAATTGCAATAAAAGACAAACTAAGCAAATCAAATTTACCTCTGTTGAAATCAGATCTCAACAACACTTTTATCCCTGTCTTGAAATGAAAATATAAAAGACCGGCAAAAATTTACTTTTACACATAAAAATCACATACGACTCGGTGTTACGTATACCCCTACTTGTATCTCTGTTCGTACTGGTTTAAAAGATTTACTTACCAAATATACGTTTGCTGACCAGCGCTTACGTCAGCCTATCACGTGATAAGAGTGAGAAGCGAAATTTCTCCCCGTAGAACCTGTCTCACTGTTGGTTACTCTCCCCTATTTAGATTGGATTTTGGAGAAAGGAGTATGCCCCTGTCCCACCATCTGCCACAATATAAGATAGCACTTAATGCGTTGAATCACTCGCTCTACATGAATACGTACCTTTGCTATTGTTCTTCTTTGTAAGATTTGTTGGGGAGTAAACTGACTTGTAGTTAAAAAGGGTGGTATATTTAGATGAACACTATGCTGGTAACAAGTCATTTATAAGAAATCCTTTGTCAATCAAAATAAGATCTCCGACTTCCAGTACTTCTAAACTACCTCAATGTTTTACATCTTTTGGTCGGACACGGATCCAGGATATAAATCGCTCATTAAAGTTACAACTCCGTTGGGAGCAACTGCAACTAAGCTTTTTAAAGTACTCATATGCTTATATAAAGTGTAGACCAAACTCTGCTATACCATAGGTGATGGTTTTGCACATTTTATTTTAGTACAATCCATTACCATTCGACAGTTAGTAAACATACTGAAACATGCAGGCAAACATGATTTATTTTTATTCTTGGAAGAAATATTTTTCATGAACTGGCACACTAATACTTCATACAACTCATATATTCATGTATAAATGATGTTTGATATGGTGGTAACACTACAACTGAACTTACAAGCTAGATCGGAGTGCATTAAATTTAACCTCAGCTTCATCAAAGTAAGCAGAAATTGATCTTTCTTATTTATATTTTGTACATTCCATCCTAAGAAATAACACTGATCAACATTTTCAAATAATTCATATAATGCATCAAAAAGATATCTATTTGGAATGCCTGTATACGTACATGTGTCTATCAATTTGTCGTTTGTTGCAATGTGTTGAAATAAAAAGGCAATGGTTAATATTGATAATTTACAATGTAAGTAATCGTTTTCTTGTTTCAGAAAATATAGTTCTGCTGATTGTTGTGCAGTACCTATCACTGAATGAATGTGAATGCCCTCACGAATCGAGAATGTTGAAGAACTGACATCATTCTCATTTCCCACAATCGGCAATGTTACAGTTCCAGAAGTTTCGTTGCCTTTTTGTCTAAATAAACAATAATATTACCTGCACTTCTTCTTTTCAGGTGACTGATATGAAAACACTTTGTCTTTATTTCGTTCATACAACGTGGGCAAATTACTTTTATTGCCATTTACAAAATGACAACTGCAGATATGGGAATAAGGAGTTGCGGTTTTATCTGCCCGTCTGAAAGTATTCATTACTTAGTAATAAATTTAAACTTTCAGTATAATGTTACTACCTGATTAAATCAATCCACATTTTTCAGTTGCAAGTCTTTCGAAAAACGATAATAGGAACTTCTACGTTGCTCACTGTAGTGCTTGCAATCCGGCACAAAACACATCATCTTGTAATGTTTATTTTAGATCACATACTAGTAAGATATTGCATTTTGAACCGGAAAACATAACCTCAAAATCTGCAATTCTTATTTAATAAGTAAAACAATTATGTACATCAATGACGCACTGTGTTAAAAAAAGTTTATCACACTTGCGTCCCTTTTGAAACAAATCTTATTAAATACTGCTAATCACATATATACTAAGATGGAAATTTTTAACCGCATTATAACAACCGCGTACTTTTGTTTGGAGGCAAGAAGTAAGTGCCAACAGTGTCTGTGACCTCATTCCATCCCCATTCAAGCATATGGGAGATTGAATAAGAAAATCTCCAAGAATATGTGTTGCTATTGAAGACGGGATGTTTCCCCTAAATAAATGAATTATTTTTTACTAAGTTCTGCTTAATATATATATATATATATATATATATATATATATATTTATTGTAATATCTAGTGACTGCACAACTCGAATGCAAGAACAAAGTTAATGCACGAACCAGGTAAGATCACTTACGTTGTGTAAAAGAGTTGTTACAGGAGATATGTGCTATCTAAGGAGGAAAAAATAAAGGTAACACAATAAAACACATTACATAAATTTATAAGCAAGTGCAATGTAGTTCTGCTATCTTTATTGCGGATTGAGGAAAAAACTACTAAAGAAAACCTCATCGCCTCATACTACAACAAGAATCAGAACATAAATAGAGTATTAATTATAAATACGAGCTTAGACTCTACTGTTATTGCAAGATTTAATTGCTATCATCCTACTCTAACCTTAATAAATGAATGTAGTAATAATTTAATACATGCCTGTAGTTCATAAATGGTGATCACCAGGTTATACAGTTAGCTAACTGAAGTATAAATAAAACATCACAACATGTTAAGGTTCTGCATTTACAATTAACGAACCAAAAGGTAACATATTTCATAACAGACAGACACACACACAGTATTCCAACGAGAACTTGCTTTAGTTATACCACGGTTATCTCTCATAGGTCAGCATTATGCCAGTTTTGCCCGAGAGTCGATTTACGCTTCCACTACCTTTATTATATCCATCTTTAAATATGCTACATTATACTTGGGAAATGTCAAAATATAATATATTAAAAATGAAATCAAGAGACCTCCCTACATTAAATAACAAAATTGTGATGTAATATTAACTTTTAAATAAGCATTGTTATTAATTTATATTAGATGAAATAATCAATCTTACCATAGTATTGTAATGTAAATCATATACTACTTTCAATTATTATTTAGTTCAATTTGTAAAAGAACTTTCTATCTTCAAACCAAAAAACTATCCTTTTATTCGGTTTAAGTTTAGACTTCACATGGTTATCCGTGGAAAAACAATTTATAGCAATAAAGATGACAAGTAATAAATAGTAACTATTGTATGTTTTTCATCTTTCAGCAAATTGTTAATATTTATTTATTTTTACTGTACAAAATGGAAGAATACTCAAATGCTATTATTCTTAATTTGTTTTATATTCATGGAGAATGCTGAAAATTGTCGAGAGAACTTGCTACGTTTTTAATTAATGAAATCCCCATTTGTAGCCGATGAACAAGACAAAGTTCATACTAATCGAGTCCAACTTTTTGCATTTCGGGAAAGTTAAAGCTACCAAAAATGTTTAAAAACCGTTGAACTACATGCAGTGGCGTATTTTCTCGCATCGCCACAAAGCTCAATACTATCTGCTTTACCTATCAGACGAATTTTGAAAAAGCACCATGTGCACCCCTGCTTGTTCCAAAACGTACAGGCCTGGAGATTCGGTTATGAGGTTCGTCGAATAGTGTTCCTTTTTAACATATTTTGCAGTACTTTTGAACAATGAGGTGCGATATTGTACTTGTGAAGCAAACTTAAATGCTCTAAATATGTGGAAATTCTACGAGGAACTGTGATTCCATTCACCGTTATGAACCGCCAAAATGTTTGGTATCAATTAGATGGTGTTGTAGTTTTTATTTATTGAACTAAGTTCCTAAATGAACAATTTTTTATTTAATATTAATACGTATTAATATTAACGCAGAATAATCGAATCGACTTATTCGATGTTTTCAAGAAAATCTTAGTTATCTTCAAAACCGTCCAGAGTGGTCCTGGCAACCTTAATAATATTTGATACAAAATTATATTCTCGACTCGAAAATTCCTTAAGGTTCAAGGTGTCCCATTTGAAAATTATTGAGGTTCAAAATCATGGAACTTCCGATGCTAATTTTTGGGTTTGAAAATATTTTACTTGGATTCCAAATCATATACCGGGTGTTTCGGGAAGAACACACGTAAATTCAAGAAATGATAGATCTAATCATTTTAACACAAAACTTTCATGTAAACATATGTCCAGTAGTGTTTTCGAGATACAAGGTGTCAAAGTTACAAAAAAAAGTGATTTTTGAAATATCTCTAAAACGAAACAGGTATTTTTCTCATTCTTGGTATAATAAATAGAGATATAAGGTATAAGGTATGGGATAGCGCAACTTTTTAATCCCTAATTTCTACGCCAATAGAGTAAATTAGATTTTTTATTAAAATACGAAACCTTGATGTTTTTCAGATAAAAAAGGTATACTTTGTCTAAATCGATAATTTTAGCAGTTCCTAAGAGATCTGCACTTTTAGGTATTTATTACCAACTGCTTAAGCAGGTTATTATTATTCTGTAGTACTTTGGAAACAACAGTAAAACGTGAAAATCAGTGTTTCGGGAAGAATACATGTAACTGCAGGAAATGATAGATCTAATCATTTTAACACAAAACTTTCGTATAAACGTAAGTGCTTCGTTTTCGAGATACAGTGTGTCAAGTTATTAAGTTAATAACCTACCTAAGCAATTGATAATAAATACTCAAAAATGAAACTATCTTGGAAACCGTTTTTTATCTGAAAAACATCAAGGTTTCGTATTTTAACAAAAAAATCCAATTTGCTGCATTGGCGTAGAAATTAGGGATTAAAATGTTGCTCTGCCCTACGAGTTCTACTCCACTGTACATAATAAAAACGTATCAACGCTTTGGAGATATTTGAAAAACCAACTTTATGTATACACCGTGTCCCACATAAAAATGTTTTGTATCGGGATCTCGAAAACGAGATAGAATGTCGATTAAATGGGATAAAAGTTGCGCATTCGAGGGTACATACTTATGATGTTTGTAGGACTCGTATATCTTTTTTCATTTTTGTGATATTTGAAAAAAACTGAAATTATCGTTTTTCATTTTTATTTTTTTCTGACGTTATTTGAAGAGCTGTCAAAAAAACGAAAGCATATTTTCATGGCCACTTTTTCTACTGTATTAAATCGTGTCAT